>JAUZST010047873.1:0-25404 GCA_034779995.1 Parotocinclus haroldoi | reverse complement strand
TCTGTAACATTTTAATAATTTTTTAGCTTGTAAGTGACTTTAAAAAGCCGTCAGTCACTTCATATCTTGTACATAAATGCTTACTTTATTCTTACTTACCTAATTTTTATATTTATTTTCATTTATTCTCATTTACATCTTTGTCATTGTTGCTCCGTGTGCTTTCAGTTGCCCCTAGGGGATGAATAAAGTTTTCTGTATCTGAATAAAACAATTGATTATATTTATACTGTGCATGTTGACCTTGCATTACTTAATCCATGCGCTCTCCTGTTTACAATGGCGATACGTTCCAACAAATCCATTACAAGCTGAATTATTGTTATTGTTTACTATACTATATTGTAGTTAGGAGTACCTTAAAAATGCTTAAAACACTTTATAGCAGTGATGTGATATCATGAGTGACACGTAGATATTGATACCTGCTGGAAAGCCTCCTGCGTTCATTCATAGGCTTTTTAATGAAAATGTTTGGATTCGATTCAGCTGAAAGTTATTATACGTGCAATTTCAGAAGTGGCTATACTTTGGTGGTAGGGACAACATTCAGAATTTCAAATAGTCATGGGAATTCGTCCCTAGTGAAGTGATGCCTGTGATTGTTATCCTAAATAGGTTCATTCTGGCTGGGTCCACTTGTGGCAAACGAGCCCTAGGCAGCTGTCTAGTTAGCTTATCCCTACATCCTGCTATCACCTTTTTCTCTGCGTTTCAAGCTGATTGAATGTGATCATGAGGCCTCCACACGTTCAAACTTTCCAGGACTGTTCAGGGACTCCATGACGACTGTGAGCTGGCAGGGGCACACTGTGCTCTGTATTGGCGCGGGGAAATGATGCACGGCTAAACTTTCTCCAGGAGTAGGAGGTTACAATTGGAGTGTTCCTGTCGCTAGGCCCTGTGTTTCCTGCTGGTGCAACACGGGGCCAAATACAAACCATGTGTCCTCACGCCTCACTGGCTGGCACATCACTGCTGGGGCTGCGGCTTCTGCCCACTTCCAGCAGCTTTGGGGGGATCCATTTCACTGCTGCCTTCTTGAATTGTTCATTAAACCTCTTCTGTGCCTCTTTGGGGAACCCGTAGCTTAATTGGCTGGATCTTTCCCTCGTCCGGTCTTTCTAGATGGCAGGTATCCTCAAAGGGCCTTCAGACAGGGTTAAAGTGTTGGCTCAAATGATTGGGAAAGTACAGTAGCCCAGCTCCAGTGTCGAAGGTCACTTCCTGTTCTGAATTGCAAAAGGATTCGGAGTTGTTTTTGTGTCCCAGCTGGGTTAAACAGTTGCCTAATCTCTCCCTCACTCTCTTCCTCTGTTAGGCTACTTAACATTACGGTCACCAATAATAGGGCAGATGGATGAAAACTCAAAATTTGGTTCACCGGCCCAAAACTATACTGATATGCTCTGCTTTTATCTTTTTGTTGTGACATAATTTGATGGTAAATAGATAAAGGACAGCATATTAAATTGAGTAGGTGTGCCTGCTTTGAACTGTAGAGTAATAAACCAGCATGAAGGCACTTATTTGGTTACTGATTATATTCTGGTTGATTGATTGACTTGCTTATAGTTCTCATGTAAATACTTGAGAGTTAGGATTGGGCAAATTTCTGACAAACCATCAGGTTTATTGAATGAATAAATGGTTTATTGAATTATGGTTTATTTAGATCACCCTGGAAGTAAATAAAGTATTAACATCCAAAAACACAATTATTTTACTTAAATTGGATGTAAACTGCTCCAATTTATTTATTTATTTATTTATTTATATATATATATATATATGACACACACACACACACACACACACACACACACGCCGTTGTACAGAGCTATTTTAAAAGTGTATACATTATTAGAGTTCATTACCTTTACTTAGCCATTATATTACCCATCTGATTTAATATATTAGCAAGCAGCAACTCATGCCTATCATTAAAATAAAACACAATGCATAACGAGCTCCTACTTCTACTTATGTACAACCAATAGTGTCACATTTTTATCCTTGTTTTTCCATCTTATTTGGTGAAATTTGATCCACCAGTTTTTGGAACAACTTTGGGTTTTCCGATAATGGAAAAGTTCCAGGTTTGCATTACTTTGCTATAATTTGACTCTTCTTGGCAACCATAATCTCAAAGAAGGACATGCTGTAAACTGTAATAAATAAATAAATAGATAGAATTCTTAATTTCCTTGAGCATATACTGTACTCCAGTGTTTTGCCTAAAATATTTGGTAGTAATTTCATGGGTGATGCATTTAATTCCAGGGTTGCCAGATCCCACACCAGAAACAAGAAACCATGTCTATAGAAACCAGCACTAAGAAAAATAAAAATATAATATATATAATATAAATCAGATGACTGAGCTAAAAACAAACTTTGTAAAAAAAATATTTATGCTGCTAACAAACATTGGTAATGAAATAATGACTGATGAAAGTGACTAATGAAATAACCCCTAATTTTTGTGAGCATTGTGTTTTTTTTTTTTTAAATCTTTATGTAGTTCTTATACCAATGCTAAAACTACAAATCTAAGAGGGACCTAAGACTTTTGCACTGTACTATATATCCGCTGCTCACAAAAATTAGGATGAACATTCCGAGTAGTATAATTCCACCTCTGTTCAGGGTAGGGTCCGAGACCACGTCTGCCCAGACCCATCCAAAACTTTACAACATGGCACACATCATCAGTAACGTTCATCCTTGCATAACCAACCAATCGATCACGTAGGAACACGCTGAAGGTGATTTTTGATGTATTTATTTTTGAATCGTTTGGACAGATCCCATTCCTGAAATAAACAGTAATATGATTTGCTCAGATCCATTTTCACTGTTCTCTCTCATGCACTATAGTAGGATTTAATGTTAACTACTGAAATAGCTGCTTCTTAGTTTAGCAAAATAAAAGAAATTATGTCAAATCACGACCTTTGATTCAGTGTCTGAGTTATGAGCTGACTTGCATATTACCTGTGATGCAATAATCAGAAGGGAATCTCTGTCTGTCTGGCAACACATTCGTCTATTGGGTGTAAATACACGTTCATTAAAACGTGTCTGTATAAAAGACTTAAATGAGGTAAATGAGATCTTTGTGTAAATGGGTGTCAGCAGATGAAGAATGACAGGAAGCTGCTGACAGTAATTACAGTCTTCACTTTTTACCTAGTAAATCTAGCACTGCACCGTGTCCTCAGTTCACATTTATAGAGAGTAAAAACCTGTTGCTGTTACATTTATTCAACTTACTTACTTACTTTCAGACTTCATTTTTAACCCTAGCAATCCACTAAAATATACCGACGTGTGAAATGCCAAACAAAACGTGTGGTGTCTGAATCACTGGCCATGGCTGTAAGGAATACAATCTAAACATTTACCTAATACTTCTTACTAAAAAATAGTCCGTCACCATGGCACATATTTTCATCACCTTGCTGAAATTATACTCGGCTATGTGATTTTCAGGAACTTGTTTTAAAAGTAGTATGTTGTTGCATTCGTATGTTTTGATTTGCATTTAAGATTTCAGAAAGTTCCAACGTTCTTTCTCAGAGTTTGCCATGTGGCCCAAATTATGTTTATTGCCCAGGGCTGTATGTTTGACAGCCCAGATCTAGATCTTGTTGTTGTACCTTTTTATTTTAAGTTTTTATCTGATTTTGAACTAGTCCTGGCAACTAGGCCAGCTATTTAATCCTGAAGACACCAAGCCATTCATCAGTTCTGCATGAAGCAGGTTAAGCAGGTTGCAGGTATATCAGCAGGATTGATGATAAATGATGCAGTGTGGGATACTGGTGGCTTCAGAGTTCCCAGTTTTGAGAGCCTCCCAATGCCTGTGTGGAGTTTGCAGTAAAGGATAAGATTAAAATGGCACATTATGGTTTAAATAAGAAGCATTCTCCATGAAGAACAAAAAACTCTGCATTCTGGCAATGGCAGCGTTTGTGGTAGTCTCATGGTTTGGGCCTGTATTGCTGCATCTGGGCGGGGATGGTTTGCAGTCATTGATGACACATGAATTCTGAATTATATGAGCAAATTCTATCTGAAAATTCATAACGTCTGTCCATGAAATGAATGTCAATAGAAAGCGGGTCCGTGACACACAATTCCAGTCTACAAACAGCGGTTTAAGGAAGAATAAAATAATTTAAGAATAGCCATTCCCTGCACAAATGTTGTGGAAACTGCCAACGTGAGAAATCCCAACATCCCAAAGCATGTTGAATGTTGACTGTGTTGTTTAAAGTACGGGGCATGAATGAACATCAGCATATAAAAAAGTCTAGGCTTATTTTCAAATGACTTCTCAAGCGAAGTATATACTTGGATATCATGGAGCTGTTCTGCAGTGTGTTGCAGAGAATCCAAATCTGCAGCCATGTTCTGAAGGAGTGGTACAGCTTTCAGCCAGCAGCCCAGCCCTTTCTCTTTTCTCCTCTCTCCTCTCCTCTCCTCTCCTCTCCTCTCCTCTCCTCTCGTCTCGTCTCATCTCCTCTCCTCTCCGCCTTGAACACTTCAGTGTGAAAGTCATCTTTTGTTTGCTTTTGAGTGGTGTCCACACACCTGTAGGCCATCACTGCAGGCATGTGTGCGTGGGTGTGTGGGGGATGTTATGATTGCTGCTGCTTAATCGAGACGTGTTGACTAAATGGGGTGGGATTAGGCTCTGAGACAAGGCATCTTTTCTTCTCACTAAGTGCAGAGTAAGGTAGGAGATGGGGATAGTACAGCTGGCATACCTATTTGCTTTGTTAGAGCATGCCTTTATCTTTGCCCATACCACCAGTCACCCACACCCCCCCCACACCCACCCCTGAGTCAGTTGGACCATTCCGACAGTGCACCTATACAAGACAGCAATGCATATTTCTCATGATGCTCACACCACCATTAAAGCTGAATGTATGTCTGTTCTCTGATTGCTGTTGCAGGGGAAAAAAAAAAGCTAAATACCAAAATTGCAGCAAGACAATCTACGTTATTGTGTGAGCACACCTCAGGGTAATTTAAGTTCGCTGTCCCCTAGAGGCATGTCAAACCTTGCCCTTCCTGTACTCAAAAATCCCCATATCCTGTCAGGCTGGCTCGAAGCATGCGGTAAGTGTGCGTGGGTGGACGTGTTTAGTCTTTTTCAACCAAGTAATTGAAAATAAATGTAACAAATCCTCTTTGATTGTATCAATACAAAATAATGGTAAAACACAATCTATGAAACTAGGGTCAGCTTGTGAAAGTATAATATATTCTAAAATGGATTTGAATATATATAAAGCATAATCTACATGAGAGTTTAAGGTGGCAGCTCCATTGCACAAGGATGATTGGGCTGTAAATACCTGTGGGGTGTGTGACAAGGTTCATAGGTTGAGAAGAGGTGGTACAATCATTCCAATGTGACGTCCGCACCTCTTTGTGTAACCCAAACTTTGATAAGAGCCCTAGTACGGTCTACAGTAACCAAATCTGTATCGATGCTCTTTTCAACTCTGCTTTTGCACATTGGTGACTTTTGTCACTCAGTGGGTTTGCTCATCAGTTTATGATTTACCCCCTAGTCTTGTTGTTATCACATGCATAAATTGTGATAGAAGACTGAGGGCTAGAGCCCTGAATTCATCAGGTAAGATCAGGTAAATCTCCTAAATTTGAAATATTCTGGCCGTTTGGGTATTTTTATCAGTCTCTGTATGAGGGCCTGTTAATCTTGGGGCCTGTGGAGCGTTCATAACCACAGCTTGATTCCTCATCTCTTTATAGACATGTGGCAGAGGAACATCTGCCTGCGTGGGTGGTTTTGTGCTCCTTTGCTCTTCAAGGGAAACTTTCTTTCCTCTTGGGTCTGGCATATAAGGGACAACCTGATCACATGGCTCTGCACGTCACATCAAAGGGCCTCTTTAATGGATCCTTCAGAACGTAATAGACTGGGATTAATGGTGCAAGTGTTTGTTCGTGAACATTGTTATTGACTAACATCAAAACAGCGGGGTTAGGTGAAGGTGTGTTGTAACATAAAGTACCTACATTAATCATTATATCAGTGGAAAGTGGGTCTGTGTGTGACTGTTTGTGTGTTTATCTACATTGTCTGAACAAGGTCACAATGTCCAGTTTACAGGGATGTTACACAACCGAACGTGCTGATTTGGTGCTGATTTCCTGCCAACAGGCATCTCCGTTTAGGGCACTATTAGAAGAGAAGTTTGCAACAAAGTATTCTGAAAAAGATAAAGAAAGAGAGAAAAAAATTTACATATGCCTTTGCATTTGTTTCAGAGGATATTCGGTGATTATTCAGCTTGGAGACTTTGGCCCGTATTTCCATGATAGCATTACACAATTGCTGCATATTTATCAGCCGCACATCCATGATATGAATCTCTGGTTCACCACATCCCAAATCTGGTGAACGTGGAAGCCATTTGGGTACAAAGGACTCGGTTTCACGTTCAAGACAGTAGATTGAGATGATCTGAGGTGAGTTTTGTGACTCTGGTCGGATGGTATGTTGTACTGCAGGAAGTAGACATTAGAGGATTGTACACTGCTCATGAAGGGACTTGGTCTGCAACAATACTCAGGTAGGCTGTCTCATTTAAAGGATGCTAACCTGGCATTGAAGGTTAGGGTTAGGGTTAGATTTATGATCCATGTCGTTTATGCCAAATTCTGAATCTCACAGCTCTTAGTGAGACTAATCAGATCGGCAACTTTTTTTTCCCAGTTTTCTGTTGTCCCAGCTGTTTGGTCTTAGCTGAAAGGTGTGGTCTTGTGCGTCTGTAGCCCATCAGCTTCAAGGTTTGACGTGTTGTGTATTTAGAGATGGTATTTGTGTTAGAGCAGTGTGTGTAGATTAACCAGTTATTGACGTTTGCATAGACATTTGAGTAATTTTGTCAATTGTTGCATAATTTGAGAGAACAGCATCACTACTTGGCTACTTTGTGCCAACAAGCACCTGCAACACTAATAATTCCCAGCAGCTGACACTCGTTAAATCACTGAATAAAGTTTGTTGTTCCACAGATAATTGTACAGCGAGAGAATAAAACAATAACGACGTTTGTCCATTGAGCTGTTTTGTGGTTCTTCAATGCTGAGTCACTGTTAGCGACTGCTGCTTTCCCAGATGTATGGTGCTCCAAAACATCTCACACACACACACACACACACACGTACAAATGCATTGCTATATTTGTGAGGACTTTCTTTGGACTGTCTCATTGTATGCTAACAAGCCTAACTCTAGTCTAAGCGAAGCATTTTCAAGTATTTCTGACATCAAGTTCATGCTCACAAACACTTCTTTTTTTTTTTTTTTTCCTCCAGTGGTGATTTCTTAATTACACGTCTAACTACAAGTCCGTACATGTTACTCAGAAAAGAAGGATGAATGAAAGGGTTTGATTCATGTATGCTGTGTATAAGCATTATAAAGCAAACAGCACCCTAAAACAACGGCAGAAAAGAATTTGCGGTTAGCGGGATGGCTGTTGGTACATGACGATGACTTTACAGAGGGCATACTTCTTTCTACGAGTGACCAGGCACTGAGAATAAGATGTTTGGGCTCTCCAAACAAATTGCTGTGTGTTTGCCAGGGCTTGTGAGCTTGGTCCCGAGGCACTTGTGTTGCATGTAATAATAGGCTGCTACAGTTGTACGTATACACACACACACACAAAACACACACACACACACACACACACACACACACACAAAACACACACACAACAATAAGCAATAAATCTGACATCTTAGCTCGGTCAATTACAGGGAGAACAGTGGGATGAACAAGAGTGCCAACATGAGCAAGAGAGCTTGGCCAAGAAGCACAGGGTAAATGTACACAAGTTTAAGGAAGCAGTGCATGTAAGAGCTTGTGATGTAGAAAAGGTCACCAATTCTTTAGCGCTTGATTTTTTTTTTTTTTTAGCCATTTATGCTCGAGGGCTGTTTAAACACACTCAGTTTCAGGTGTTAGATATGTTTTTGTATACTCACTGGATTCTTCGTTAGGTTCACCCTGCTAGTACCAGCTTGTTCCTGCTTTTAGCTTCAGAACCACCTTAATCCTTCGTGGCGTAGATTCAGCCAGGATACATTCCTCTGAGATTTTGGTCCATGTTGACATGATAGCAACATGCAGTTGCTGCAGATTCATGTGCTGCACAGCCATGATTTAAATCTCCCATTTTTTTCCGCACATTCAAAAGTTCCGAGGACCGAGATCAGGGAACTGTGGAGGCCATTTGAGGACAGCCCCGGCTGGGGATTTGTTCGAGGACAAAACTCCTAAATCAACACTAGATTATCTATAATACTTAACACTAGGTATTTAGACTTGCAAAAGTGATTGAAATCAGAGCAAGGGCATAAATGACTGTCTAATTACTGAGCTCATACTGTATGGTGCAGGGAATAATAACAAGAAAAGTGCCTGTACCAGTGGAATACAGAGGGCTGACTGTATATTTGGGCGGTACTGTGGAGCTGTGGTTACTACTGTCACCTCACAGTCTCAGACTAGGCTTAGAGTCCAGGTCTGACTGCTGACTTTATGAAGTTTGCATGTTCTCTGAATGGGCATCCTCCCCTATTCCAAATACATGTACGTGCTTGTACCCTGTTTAGGTTTGGCCCTGTGACTCCCACGACAGCTGCTAATCCAGCTCAGGGTTTATTCCTTCCATTGCCATCTGCTGCACCACTCCAGCACATGATATTAAAATATAGGATTTAAGTTCGTTCCATGCGGTTACATCTCCAGACTTGCACGAGCCTCTTGGTATGGTGTCACCTCTGTGCCAGCCAGGTTATTCCACTTTAAGATTAAACATGGCATATCTACACTACTGTTTACATGTTATCTTCCGTTTTGTTCAGGTCTCCCACTGTGAGCAGTAACATGGACTTAATACTCTAAACATAATCAGATTGATTTATCTGAATATTGTCTACATGATACTCTGATTTCTCTGGTCAGATTTAAACCCTACAACTTGGATTAAACAATGTGATAAAGACAGCTGGGGCTTTTCTCAATAATCAGATTTACCCTTACTCTTATTTCAGTGTGTTTTCTGTCTGCACATGCACGGAAACCTGGGCCAGAAGCAGCTAGCAGAATCAAACATGGTTGCCAAGTCTTCACTTGTTTTGTACCATAGATGTGGTTGCTAGTTTCTTTTGAGGGATTTGGCAACCCTGGAAGTAAAGGCAGGATATATGAAATGCAAAATTTGCAGTAAATGCAGTACTTAAGGAAATTAATTCAGTTATTGAATTATTAAAGTTTGATGTTTACTTTGCATCTTCCTTTGCCAAGTTCAAATCATGTCTTGTAAACATTGAGTTTTTCCACATTATCTACCCAAATGAATGTAAACTCACTGATCCTCTTGATGTTTTTTTTCCAGTTATTGGATTATCAAGTGCGTGTAAAAGCCCTCACTGTTTGGCAGGGGTAATGATCAGTTTACACACATTTTGTATAGACACACACACACACGTACCACAGGGTTCCTGTTAGTGGCACAACAATGTGAGCTATTGTCTTTGCTTTATTTATACGACCTTATGTCTTAGGGAAGAAGTACTGGGATTGCGGTGAACCTTCGCAGACAATAAAGGTGTTAGAACCGGCCGTCTGGCCCACCGTTGGCTGACCACGCAAGCCGCGCTCGCTAGCTCGCTTCCCTGTTCTGTTTCCGTGTCCATGGTTCCATGGCTTTCACCTTTCAGTCTTTTACTCAGCACACAGACATGCCATTGTTTCCTTGTACCTCCTATACCTTTAAATATCAGGTCTATTGGTTGACAGTGACGGTCCTTTCTGAACTCTCTGGAGTGATAATGACCAGTGAGATTGCACTTCTCCAAATCCTGCTAACAGCATCAAACGTATTAATCAGACTACCAGACATCGTGTCTCATGGACGCTACTCGGTCCTCCTGCTAGCAGCTTATCTCCTACTGATGGGACAGATACAAGATCATTGTCATAAGATTTTACCCAGAGAAAGAGTTTGCTTTTTTATGTCCCAGTTCTGCATGCTAATCTGGCAGAGGGGAGAGTGTTCAAAAGGACAGCGGGTTTGTACAGCACTGGGAAACAACAGTTCCATTGAGAATCAGCTTAGAATCCATGCTGATGCAGCCACTGTGCTGTTTAAGCTCCTTGACTTCTATATGTTGAGGAGTCTGGATTCAATGGGCAGTGATAATGCTAACAAAATTAGAATGTCTCAGAATACATCCTCTTCTCATGTTATAAATCTTCAAATCTCTCCATCTGTGTGTCATATTGAACCCACTTTCTGCCTGTACCTCCCCCATGAGGATTACCAGGTATTTATGGATTCCAAAGCAACCTTAGGTTATTCACGTTTGGTTTAGTGCTAAAGTCACATCCATTTCACTGTAATGTCAAAATTTCAGCATATCCAAACCAGCATTATATCGACATCCAGAACAATATCCATATCAAACCTATAATGATACCACTAGCTGATCACTGCCAGCTGGGCTAGTTATTAAGAAGAAATGACAAATACAAGCCGGCGTTAAATAGCTACTGGCTCTACTTAGAGCTGTGGAACTCTTTCCAGCCTGCCTTCAAAATGAAATTATTCCCAGCATCCATGCTTTTTGCTCTGCATGTGCTGTCCAAGGCAAACAATCACTGCCCAAAACCAGAAACTTACAGGAAATCAGGAAGAGATGGAAGCCAGTGATCATTGCCTTGACACTGTGGCACTCCAGGTCTATACTCTTGGTTAGAGAGGTTTCTCAAGGCCTCTTAATGGTTCTAGGTTACAAGACTTTCTAAAGAGGTCTGACAGAATAAAACCCCAATTAGGAAAAGTGGGGATGGTATGGAAAATGCATGGCTTGTTACATATGCTTTGACTGTAATATGATTGCAGACATTATGAACCCATGAAATGAAATGTTTCGTCTGATCAGAAAATAAAAAAAAACCTGAGAGTGATTTCAAACAGGTAATGTCAGCAAGTGATTCTAATCATGATTTAGTACAAAAGCGTTCAGGAATGGCTGAGTTATTGAGAAGGCTAAGTAGGCTAGATGATTTCCAATTTGTCCACAAATGTGTAAGGAAATTATTGAAATCTTTAAAACAATGTTCTCCAAAGAAAGACTGGAGGGTTTTTCCTTTTCTCCTATTTCAGTCATAATGTTTTCCTTTTTGCCTTTGATGTGTCACTTTATGTACAATACTATAAGCAACCAGATTATTTATAATTGTAATGTGCAAAAGTCTTCGGCCACAGTTACATTGCAATAGTATAATGACCATATTTAATTGTTTATCAGTATAGAATATACAGAATACAACCCAAAATTACAGGAGATATGTATATTAAAGTCTTCCCCTTACACTTGAGCAATGGCAGCACCTGGCAGCTTCACCAGGTTGCCAAGTTGACCCTTCTACGCAGATTGATCCTTCTTGTAAGGGTTTACAGCCAAGAAACCACTTTTTTGGGGGAAGGTAACAGGATGAAAAGGCTAAGATCTACATTGTGGAATGAAGAATTTTTGGATCCAGTCAGCGACAACAGGTTATATGGTCATTATACCATTTGGGTATAATCTAAAGACTAAAATAACAAAAGCAACTACATCTGAAGTAGTTTGCACAATACTGATTTGATACAGATTGGTATGCATATGCACAACTGAACCTTTAGGAAGAAAGTTAATGGTATAGCATTTTAAGAAATGCAGCACAGAGCAAAAGATACGATATACATATGAAAGCACGGAGGTATGCATTTTGTTATAACCTTATCTCACTGGCAGTGTTGAGAATTATATTGAATTATATAGTGATCACTGCCAGTTTGCTTGTTTTACCTTGTGACCTTTTTAGTTTTTACATTGGAATGCTCTTTACCGGAAGAACAACACACTCAGTTTGTTGATACAACGTGCATTTGTGTAGTTTTGAATTTACAATGGATCTCCACTCCGGTCTTGACCGCCAAAAATCTTGTTAGTCATCACGAAAAAAACTTATACATTTTCTAATGTAAAACCTTAATAAAGGCTGTTTATTTACAATAGTGGTGCTGAACTTGGGCCATAACAGCAGATTGAAGGCATGCATTACAATAGAGGGATAATAAGCCAAAAACCATGATCTGCATCTGACTGTAAGACATCCAGTAATATAAGGGCTGTCAATAGCAACATGGTTACAATGGCATAATATATTTAAATATATTTATTCCTTCGCAACTGCACTGTGCTCTTTTCAAAATGGTCCCTTAATCACCTTGTATTCTACATAGTGTGTGCGTGTGTGCGTGTGTGCGAGTCAAAGCCTTGACATTTAGACATTTAATTGTGAAATACCTGTTTCTGTATGAAATACTTGTTTGTTAATTTGTTGACTTAAGATTGTATCCCACATTTTATTTTGCATCATGTGACATTGTTGGTATTTTTATTGTTCCATATAAAATATACAAAGATATGTTGATTAAAAAAAATTGTTGGCCAATCTTGAAGATTTATTATCTTTTATTATCATTTCTTAGTTCAACCAACACAACGTGTCACAACGGGATGTACTTGGCAGCCTTAACGGCCAACATTTGCAGCACATCAAGCTTCTGCCAACAGTCATTAATGCTGACTATATTTATTTATATATATATATTTGTTACCTCCCTGCCATCGTCTCAACAAGATCTCATCTTCCCAAGGTTGTTATTATTTTATTTTATTATGATTAATCCCTGAGATGATGTTGCATTGTGTACTTAGCTAGGTCTGGCACTGTCTGTGTTAGCAGATGCATTAGCGTGTTTTGAATAGAAACGGACTTGACTGACATGTAAAAAGGCTTGGTCATATCACTAAGCGTCATGACCTACTTTAATGTTTGATTTTAGATTAAATCATGCACTTACAGTTGTCATAATAATGTGCCATTGTCCTTAAATATTAATCATTTAGCAGCTTTGAACCTTTATTGGTACTATAAAACCCCGCACTGGAGACGGTTTATTGAGATTTTGGCTTTTTTTGGGGGGGGGCGGGGTAAAGTTATAGAGATTTTGGCTATTCAGAATATCTGGTACAATGTGTCCAAAACAATCCAGCTAATGTATTTTGGTGGCACATGTATCTTTCAGTAATGATACAGCTGAAGATGGTGAAGAAAGCACAATGTTTAAGAGCTGCAGAATTTGGGACACTTTATCTCGAATGGCTGGTGTTACTTGCACATATTTTGTTACTTGAAATATGTTTTATCAGAAAGCAGGGTGCTTTAGGCTGTACGCTTATTACATCATATCATTGGATCTTAGTCTAGACTTGTCCCATAATAGGTTTTGCAATACAATGTAGGTAAGAGGCTATATGGGGTGTTTGGGGAAAATTATATAATTAGGATATGTGTATACACGTAATTAGAGTAAACGTGGAAAAGAAGAACAATGCCAACTTGGCTAATTAAGGTGTAATTAAGGTATCATGGACCTTAGTCAAGTTCATTCATTGAGGTCACTATATTTACTCTCTTTACTGAACATCGCACTGACTAACATGATGTGTGAGCACATTGAAGACTTTTTACTATTTTCTATTTCATAAGCATGTTTTGTTTATGTTTGTGATGGTGTCTTACATGAGTATATCATCCCAGAGCGCTGTCTGCTTACTATAATTCTCAGTATGGCCAATTGTGGGCTTTCACTGTGAAAGCGAGAGTGGCAGGGGTTGTTAGAGCCCCTAAGGTGTGGTCAATAAGTGTTCCAGATAAAGCCTCTGGTTCCTCTTTCCAAAGCATTAGAAGCATTGGGGCACCAGAAAACTCCCCCCTTTCTCAAACCACCCTACGCGTGGCACAGGTGACACCAGAAAACTCGCAGGTCCCTCAAACTCGTAGCTCCCAACGAATAGCACGGGGTCACCAGACCACTTCCCCCACCTTCAAACCAATGGATCCCCTATGAGTGACACAGGTGTGACCAGGCAATTGCCCCCTACCTCAAACCACTGACACCCTATGTGTGGAACAGGGGGCACCAGACAGCCACTAAACCACTGGCTCCCTATGAACGGCACAGATATCACCAGACATCTGCTTCTTCCTTTAAACCACTGGTTCTAGAAGAGACACAGTTGGCTCCAGAACCCCCCAGAAATGCCCACCAGACGGTCACAAGTCTCTTGCTTTTGTGTGCTGGAGCTTTAGTGATTTACGGATTCTCTGTATGTGGAGATTATATTATGATTCAAATGTAGTATATTATATTATCAATATATAGGTATGTATTATAAACAAATAGTAATTGAATTGTTATAATGCTATACTATTTTGTAATATACAGCCATGTGCTGTAACATCTGTGAAACAGGATGTTGACCGAAATCACCGTTAACAAGATGTTACCATAGCGACGTGGTCTGTTTGGCTTCTCTATTGTGGGCAAAGATGCCTTCAGTTTGCACATGGTGCTGTAGTTCAAACATTAATACTAAAACACAATATAGAATATTTAGAGCAGTACTTTATAAATACTGTACAGTAGTGCTTATCTTTGGGTTGTTTTATTTTTTTATTTCATTTTTTAACTTGAAATTTTGTATAACACGGACCTACAGAAAATAGAAATTGATATGTAAATATGTAAGAACATACAGTTCATATGCATAAGAAAAACAATGCAGAAATCCACCAGATACTGCAGACACGAGTGGAATGCCACCATGTCTGAGTAAATTATAGTAATCAGGGTTTAGTACAGTACTGCATACTATAAAAAATAAAGGGACACTTTAAACGTGTCAGATCTCAATGGGAGTATGGAATAGAGAAGATGGAGAATATTCAAAGACACCCCAAAAATCAAATCGAAACAATTACACAGCAGGATAGTGTCCAGAATTGCACTGCAGCAGCTTAGAATGGTACTCAGTCACTCTGTGCTGAAGTGAAACCTGCTCTCATCTGTTAAAAGTACGGGGCACCAGTGGCGACTCTGCCAGGGATGGTGTTCTGTGGCAAATGCCAGTGAGCACAGGGTTCAAAACAGGATGCCGGGCACTCGGGACACCCTCATGAAGCCTGCTTCTGATTGTTTGGTCAGGCACATCCACACCAGTGACCTTCTGGATGCTCTGGCAGTGCTCATCCTGTTCCTTCTTGCTCAAAGGAGCAGATACCGAAGCTGCTGAGGGATTAAGGACCTTTCTACAGCCTAGAGTAACTCCCTGTTTCCTAAAATCTCGTCCATACACTTAACATTGTGCAATTGAACATAATGATGCAGCATCCAGAAGGAGTTGGACTATTTGTGTTACCTCTGTAGGGTCGAGGGTCTTTATGCTAATAGTAGTGACGCCGACATCAGTCACCTGCAGAGCTAGTGGCCTCCACCTATTAAACCATTCCTGTTTTGAGGGTCGTGCCATTGTTGCTTCTCTGGTGCACATGTTGTTCATTTTATTAATGCTAAATTGCATTTAGCACAAAGTAGCTGAAGTTGTGTAAGAACCCTAATGTGCTACTTAACTGACCAGATCAATATTCCACAAGTTAATGCTCTAAAAGTGTGAGCAGTACATATAATTAAAATAAGCCATCCAAGAAATAGTAGGTTAGCCACTAGAGGTAACATTTATACATGAGTAGATTTTTGGCATGAGCTTTGGCAGCATGCTGTGTCCCTGCCATATTTCACATGCCTATTAGAGTGTGTTGACAGTGACACACTGCTGAAGTTCACTGAGTCAGACTTGGCCTATGTCAGTGTATGGACTGTCTGGATTGCAAGCATGCTCATTCTATACAAGAAATGAGAACGGCCCATGGCTGTTTTTACTGGTTTTATTTCCTTCTATAGCCCTTGAGGAACCAGCAGAAAATGTTGCATCGTTTCACAGACTGAATTCTCCCACGATAGAGCGTTGTGGTGTGCACATGCCCTGTTGGAAGCACTTCTCAAATTTAGCGTCAAATTAATAAATTGGCAAGAGATTTGAGGATATACTGTATCTATACTGCTTAAAACATTAGGAGATATTTAAAAATGAAATGTCCCATGATAGGGTAGGTATCTCATAATGGCTGAGATTTAAAGACAATGAACCTCCTGACCTCCTCCATCAACGAAGAGCATGAAGTAAAGGAATCCCCAAATGTTCAGAAAATGCTACCCCATTTCCAGACTTTTTTTTTTTACTAGATTCTAAATCATCTTGCTTCCTTTTCTTACCTCTATTTGAAGCCAGTGTCATTACAAACACACACCGAGCTCATGGTGTCATTTAAACATGCAAACGTGAGATGAATGGCTTTTCTATTCTGCTAAGGGGTCTGCAGAAGCCGTGACAAATGAGAGGCCCACTGATGCCTACTTCGCCCAGTTTAAGGGGGTTAACAGAGAGGGCCTTCCTTTCTAAGGCCATTTCTAACTAAGCACTCTTTAGACTATATGAAATTCACATTTATTTCTCTTTATTAGTTTTCAACGAGGAGCTCTCTGCTTCACACACTGTTATTTTGGTTATTATATGATGTGCTGTACGGTTGTTTAATGTTGCGCTGTATAAAAAGGTGGCAATATTAGCAAAATCAGCAGTGTATAAAATATTTATTTCCCCCACTGTATGAAACCCCCACCCCCTATTTTCTGAAAGGGCTCCCTAGTATTTTCATAGCTCAGCTTCTACATTTTAATCATTATTTAATGACAAACATGTTGTGACATTCCAAAGTTTTTCTTTTTGAGCTGTTTAGAGAGCTATGTTATGATACCTGGTTAGATAGTTAGCTCTATGCTTATATATTATATATTACATCTGTGTTAAGAGAAGCTTCAAAGGACATTATACTGCAAAGTCCATTAAAACGAGTTTGAGCTTCATGAGCAAACACTGCAATATTGCAGTGAGTTTTTGAACATTTAAATGTTCTAAACTACTGGACTCTTATCAGTGTTAATGGTTAACATTTACATTTTGTAAATATTTTTGTGCCATTTTTTGCCTAAAAAAAGGAGGCACCCCATGAGGTGAGCCATTCCATAGATGGTCTGACTCAGCATCCGGCCTTGACATTTGGCCAATGGCAGCTTCTTTGGTCTTTATGCAATCCCATTGTTTTTACACATCTATGTCAATTATGAGAACTAACTGTTCACTTACTGTCTAATAATACTCCAGACCTTGGTATGTACAATTATTATGAGATAATCTACATTATTATATGTAAGAGGCCATAATTCTTAGGCTCGTTGGTGTATATTAGAATATTAAGAACCTTATTTTGTGTTGGAGAACGTGCTCCCTGAAGAGAATAACTGTTTGTACAGTAATTCATGATCTCAAGATTACTTAACTACTTTTATTAACTGACCTAAACTTTAGTTTCCTTGTCTGACACACACACAATCCAGTCATTCAGGACAACTTAATAATATAACATAATATAAAAACATATATAGTAAAATACAGTCTGACCACAAACATCTATTATGCATAGTAATCAAAAACTTTTTTTTCGTGTGTAGTGCTATTCTTTATTCAAAATGTTTTAAAAAAAAAATCTAATTTATTTATATAGCGCTTTTTACTATGCGCTATATAAATATATTTATTCGTTTTGGATAACATTTCAGAGAATGCGACGGTTGTGTAAATGCATATGAACTGTATTTTCACAAGAAAGCTGATGCCCTCTGTATCCCTAGCCTTTTATCATTTTTAATAATTTACAAAAATTATAAAGAACACGTTGATGTGCAGATCAAAAGCATTATAAAGTATAAAATAGAGGTGTTGCGGTGGTGCAGGGATTAGCACGGTGTGTTAGTCACCTCACAGTTCCTAGATCCCTGGTTCGGCCCCAGATTATGTACAGTTTGCATTTCCTCCCCATGTCCGCATGGGTTTACTCTGGTTTTCTCCCAAATTTCAAAGTGTGCTTCGGTAATTGGAATTTCTAAAGTGTGCGCGCGTGTGTGTGTGCGCGTTGGACTGGGTTGCTGTCCATGATGCTGAGCAGAATTGAGTGGATAAGTAAATAAATAAATAAGTTCACTGTATACTGTAACTTCATATGTTAAGATCCACCATTGCCTTAATGAAAGCAAAAACGAAAGGGTTTCAAAATGGCTGTGTCCCTATCACTTTTTAAAATCAGTTTATACACAGCAATAAGTTCTAAACTAACTGTATCTACATAAGTGACAGAGGCATGAGATGTACTTTCTTTCAAGGATAGGTCCCCATTGAGACAGGTTCATTGTGTGCTAAATTTGTGTAGATTTAACCTTACTTTGTAATAGCAGCCAGTGTGTGTGTATATATATGTATATATATATGTGTGTGTGTATGTATGTGTGTGTATATGTATACTATTAGTGTCATACTATTTATCACTCTAATACTCCGCCAGGATCAAATAACCTGAACGCACCTAGCCTCACCCTTCAAATCTAGAACAAATGGGTGTGAGATGTATCTTACCCGTCCAACTCTAGTTTTGGAGTAAAGCCATCCAGCTAGTACTGAAGCTATCTAGCTAATAGCTCTTTATAGATGCGACTCTGGACACACTACTTAATGAAATTCCACCCCTAGATAGTAAGTGAAATGTTAAGCCATAAATCTTTGGTAACTCTAAAATAACTTTAATTAACATTTCCGTAGACGGAATGCTTTCTGCTTAACCTGCTTTAAGAATATTCGTGCTTCCTCGTGCTGTCAACAGTAACCTGAGACGAGAGAACAGGCTGAAATTCCTGAGTGCTTACCTTGCACCATGCAGTATTACATTTTCTTTTTCATAACTATAAAGCCACAGAAGAACTGGAGCCTCATTTCGAAAAGTACAGTTGATCCCACTTTAAAAGCAGGTTTAAGCACAAAAGCAGCAAAAATAGTCAATTTTTTTCAAACTAAAATGCTGCCACTCCAGCTTCAAGCTTGGAATAAAATAAATGGCAATCAATGTGAGGAGAGAGACTCTACAAAAAATGTCATTCAGAAGATTAGATTTTTTTTAACAAACGCGAGGTTTAGGCAAGAAATGATCTGGTATGGTTAAAAGCAAAAAAATAAAGTTTTATGATGTCGACAAATCACGTTAATAACTAAAACAAAACAGAGTCACATGGTTATAAGCATTGTGTGTGCCAGTGATGGCCACAATTTCACCTTCCTAGGTTATACAATGGTCAAGCAAATTATTATGACAACAGATCAAACAGCAAATCATGTTGTTAGGTGCAGCTGTGTGCATCAAGGTCTGGGGTTGTTATTATTATTATTATTATTATTATTAAAAGAACAATTATGGTTCTCATAACAGTTATGGTTCTCGTATTAGATACCTGGGACAGAGAGGCAATGCACAGGCATTGAAACTAGAACTTGAAGGAATGAAAAAGGCTAGTCTAGAAAGATTATGCATGTTTTCTTCCAGAAATGCATGCTGTTGTCACTCCCTAAGCTAGAGCTAATTTCACCAATTTCCCTGTTTTACATTGATAATTAGATTTTACAATAGGAATTCAATAATGCACACAAACAGTCAGCAAAAAACGTACTATGAATTTTGAGTTGAGTTTTTTTACTCTGGCCAAGCGATGCATTCGCTTTAGCCAATGATAAATGTTTCAAGGCAGCCTGTTCATAAATTCTTACTGCTTGCAGCAGTGTTTTTTAAAACATGAAGTGAAACCTGCTTGCTTTTCCATATGATGCATTTAGTATTCAGCATAGAAATAAAAGCAAGATAGAAATGACTACGTCACTTTTATTCAGCGTATGAACCAGTCCCTCTGCTTACAGTCCTGTGCTTTGTAATCATTATAACTTTTTATTTATGAATATGATTTATTAATGAAGTGTTATGGCTCTCAGTGGTAGGTCTGTTTAGCATAAGTTACAAATTCTTAGTCTGTCCAAAACGTTGAGTAGGCTGTAAGCATTGGGCTAGTGTGTCCATAAATATGCACGCAATTTCCAGTCAAGCATGTCTTTATAAATACAATTTTTGGCGTGAGAGTTTGCGTACACACATTCCAGACATTTGTTTTTTTTTGCACATACACAAGAGGTTGTAAATGAGGCCTCTGATCCATCAGGGATCATACCTGGCTGTGTAGATTTGCTTTCAGAATTTCTCCTCTTTGTACACTCAAGTGCTTGTTTTGGAAGTTTCTCAGTATCCCGTTTATCCCTTGCGCTTCACAGTGCTGTGTCATTCCTCTGCAGTTGGACACACTACAGGTTTGGGTTTCTGACAGGGGGGAATGCTCTTCGGAAGTTCGAGTTTGTGTTGTTTAAGCCCGGCTGTTCTTTGTGTGTCCTTGTGCAAACAGCAGAGGGCTACTTCCTGTTTTAATGTTTTGCCACGTCACTGTTCAAACTCAACAAGAGTCAATATTGGAGAAAACCCTTTGTGTGCTGGCCTTCTAGCACCAGAGCTCTAAAAAACAATCTTGTCTAAAAAAAATATTGTTGCTGTAAAAAGAAACCAATCAGACTAATTTGACTAGCCTTGTGCTACCATGGCTCTAACATCAAGGCATGGACCTCACAAGATATGTGATGGTGTCTTGTGGTATCTGTTACCCAAACCCTAACACCACATCCTTTATGTCCTGTAGGTTGCATGGTGGGCATCCATGGACCAGACTTGAGATCTGTGGAATTTGGACTCCCAGTGGACACCTTGAACTCTTTGTCCTGTCCCAAACAGTGTGGCTTTGCTCATGAACTTTGAGAGAGGTTACAGGTGTGTGCCATTTAAGAACAGTATTACGTTCTGTAAGGCCGGACAATCGACCGAAATGGATGTTGACGGACATTACCATAGTCAGTTTGTTTATGCTATTGTAATGTGAATATATTCAAAAGAAAACTGCATACAAACCATTCACAAATGTGTCAAAGATGCTTCTGAAGACTGGTGGAAGGCTATCACGTACACAACATCCAAACTCTTAACAGTGTGTGGTTCTTCAGTTAATGATGGATTTATTATTTCTTCTGAATAATGGGATGGGGGGGGGTATTTTCTATGTTTTTTTAAAATAATTGTTGAGACCTCAGTTGATAAAGTGAAGACGCTTTGATTGGATGGGAATACCATTGTCATGAAGGGGTGCACTTGAACTGATGCAGCACAATTTAAGTAGGTGGTACGTATTGTTTTCGAAATAACACCAATAGGGACGTTACGTTAAGTAATGTCCACAAGGACGAAATCTTTCCCAGCAAAACCTTGCCCACTGTCGTTATTCTTCACTTCCCATGTCAGTGGTTTGAATAGAAATTGTGTAATGGTGTTTAAATTCGTTCTGGCTGTGTGTAAGGCTGACGGTAATGTCTGCTGCTGTAATAACAGAAATTATGTAGTGTTTCATAACACTTCAGATGTAGCTACATCACCCAAAATTGGTATGGCACCGCTTTGATAGACAGCTGTGAAGTGGCTACATCTTACAGTAAAACAGTGGCCTAAATCTTAAACTGCAGCACTGGGAGAGAGGAGCATGCTTAACTATTAGCTCATAGACAAACACAGGATGTGAGTGACCAGGAAACAGGACGTTATCAATAAAAATCAAATAAAAACGCACGCTAAGCAAATCTTTCTACAGCATTGGATAAATGTTTCTGCATTGATTAAACGTTTTAACGAACAGTGAAAGCAGGTGGGTGAGTGCGAGTAGATAATTACCTTCCTGTTCTAACTCGGTTGAAGTGTTTAGGGTTTCTGCTGCTTATTTGTAACAAGCTGTAATTGGTGTTTGTAAGCGTATGTTTATGTCCTAAACCATTAGGTCTGGTCTAAACCATTTCATCAGGCTGACCTTCTGTATTGGTCCTAATTGATTTCCACTATAAATAAGTCTGTTTACATGGTCTTGATAGGAGGTTCACTAAGGTACTACATAGATGATTAATAGAAGGACAAAATCAGTACGTCCCCATCATCCTGACTTAATGTTCACATGGCTGAAAGTAGATTTTTAAGATGCTGGAACAAAAGTAGGAATTTTCTGTTAAGAAATAATGTAAGCCTACTTACTCACTATACGAAATATTTCCAATAGCGAGATCCATTCAGCTAACGAGGTTTGACTGTACGACTAAGAGGAACGACCTTTGCTCCCCCTACCTGTGACTTCAGTACGATTTACAGTGACTTTTACATGTTTTGCACTGCATTTGATGTTGAGGGAACAGCACTGTGTGCAGTACTTGTAGTGAATAAACCCCTTTTTCCATTATTCACGCTGAGCGCCACAAATCAGGTTTGCTTCATGCGGCCCCAGAGAGAAAATCTGGATCAAGACATTCGGGCAGAAATCAAGACGGCTGATGAAACTGAAATCTGCGGTTAATATTTTCACTCGGCTGCCATGAAGTTGTCTGCCAGCTCTGTTCTTGCACGCAGCTGAGCGCCGTTACCATTGGATTTCCCTGCAATTGCCTGAGACCAGTCATCTCTGTCTGTGGATCAAAACGTCTGCAGACTAATCAGTTTCACCTGCAGCACTGACCTGTGCACGGCTAAGCACGTTTTCTCCCAGCCTTCATGTTCCACCATCACCTGATTTAAAAACGAGCATCAGGAGACGAGCCACACGCAGATTAGGCTTTAATAAGCACAACGAAAACAAACCATGCAGGGCTTTTTTTGAGGGACCACATTTCAATGGAAAGACGTTGACATCCTGCCAGCACTGGCTCTTGTGCACAACTGCGAGATTATGTGTTATTTTAACATATTACGACCAGAAGCCTGGAAATTTTGCTCTTCTAATAATAATAATAATAATAATAAGGAAACTTTCCTAAAAAATCGTATTTTCCTATTTCTTTAAATACTTTTAGCACGTACCAGCTAAATGGCACGTTGAAACATGTGGAAATTATTGTGTACGAGTATTACTAGCTTGACTTGTACGTTTGCAATCAGTGCGACCCTAGAACAAGTACGATTACTTCAGAGTTTAATGCAGGAATGTCTGCTAGCTTTTTCATCATAATTTACTATATTCCTTTTCTAAATCTGTCTCAGATTTAGAATTAGATTCGCTACTTTCTTCCCTTTTTTATAATCCACCTTCACAGCATAATTCTTGGGCGTTTCAGTTGTCTACATGTAGAGCCATGTTTAATCTTGGCTGCCTACTGTAAATTTCTCTTAATTACCCAATGGCGCTTTGACAAGTGGTTTACAATTGCAATTTATCATTACCAGGAATTTACTGATCTACTGTGTCGCTCCGATGAGGTTAGTTTGCACTGTAATTATACTCAACACTTGTACGAGCTTGCAAAGTTTGTGGATATACAGAAAAAAGTGTGAAGAACTAGGGCCCAGATAAAAACTCGAAACATTATTTAGTGTCTTTCTGCTGGAATGTTGTTGTGTGAATGTAACCAGATAAGAGCTGGAGGGGGGTTTGTGACCAGTTGAAAAGCATCATTTATCCCGGTCTCGTTAACTTTGCAGGGTTTTTTTGGGTTCTTAAGTGTAAAGGCATGCGTCAGGAAGATTTGGCTATTGTACGTTTGTTCATTGATTAAGTATATAAGTTTAAATTGTTATAGATTGCTAAACAGGTACAGCGTTTGTGTATACAGTGGAATGTTTTATTTATTTATGCATCCGACAGTTGCTGTTATTCAAAGCAATTTATACTTGAGCCGAGCTGTAGAAAGATTTGGTTTCCTTTAGGGTGAAACTAGGGGCACCTTAGTGGAGCTGGAATTTAAACTTCCCATTAGTAATTTCATGTTTAATCCTTGGACTTGAGTTTTAGTCATTAAACACATTTGTTGTCCTATGGCTACAAGGGATGCAACAGTGCTGTGTGAAATTGGCCTTTCTGGGTGCTGGAATGTTCAGTTACCTGTGACGAGCGAAAAAAGTTTAGAATCACAGGAGATGTTGCAAATCTGATTATGGCAATCAGTTTCTGAGACAATTTTGGGCTTCTTTCATATGCTCCATGACCACTTTCCAACTGAAATAAAAACTTATCCTTGATTCAGTACTTTAGTGTTTTCCATTTCCCCGTTTGCTGCATATATTGATGTTTTGAATGCACCTAACATCACCTTCAGCCCTTTTGTGTTTTGTGGTGGCTACTCTAAAATGGCCCAATCTGAGTATACACAGCTTGTTTCTATGTAACCCTGTGTATTCAGAAAACCTTGTCTGTGGTTAGAAATGGCCATTGATGCTGACAGCGACAAAATGTGAATTAAAACCAACAAATAAAGTTTGCCTTCTGCCACTGGAACCTTTCACCTGAGATGGAGAGATATTGTGATGTCATGTCATGTTCATATAGAGATATCAGACGTCTACCGAAATGCTCTGCATCTTTGCACTTTTGCACTTATTATTAGTATTATGGTGCTAAAGTTTGTACTGAAGCTGGCTTTAACTTCACTAATTTAAAATATCTGATAATCAGTAATAAATATTACAAATTCCAAATTTTCCATATTCACAATATTCCAAAGAGCATGTCATCGAATGCTTGGCTTTCCGTCTTCAAGTACCCTGTACAGAGTTTTTATTTGACCAGGCCAGCCCAGTGGTACTGTTCCAAAACAAATTTAATGTTCCTATAAGGAAGCCATGCTGAAGTACATAATCAGGTGTCAGTAGTTTATAAATAAACACTGTAAATCTGCAGAATTACTCTCCTATAATTTCCAGGCTAGTCGTATTCATTTAGTCGATTCTTTATCTTTATTTCCGAGGGATTGGTTCCAGAACTTCTTGTGAATACCTTACACAAAATCATCTAGTATGTGTGTGTAACCTGCTAGGAATGTCATCTACCATAAAATCCTAATTGTTGTTTAAAAAACAGGATCCGATATCTCACTCACTTTAAAAATGTGCATTAAGAGTTCATGTAGTCATGTAGAATTGATTACTGAGTGCATCTAGCATGCTAATGCCAGAAATCAAACCAGTACTCTACAAATAGACTGGAGAATACCAGGAGCCAAAACCAGCACCACCAGTCTTGTTCTACATCATTAGATATAATTGCTAAATGTGGGTTTGCTTTAAAAAAGATGGATGTTTTCCACAATATGGAAATCTGCTATCCATATCAGAAATTGGCTGCCATTAAAGACAGACTGAAAACTATCTGTAAATTATCTGCATCTGTATCTCCATCCTGAAGAGAAGTTCATCCAGTTCTTTAATACTTTAGCCTCCAGATAAGCACTGCCAGCATATTGACAGGACATCACTGGTCACACACACACACACACACACACACACACACACACACACACACACACACACACACACACACACCCACACACACACAC
>JAUZST010047862.1:0-25405 GCA_034779995.1 Parotocinclus haroldoi | reverse complement strand
TATATATTTTTTTTTTCTTTTTCTTCTTTTATATATAAATTTTCAAATTTATCCTCCTGATTTTAGCATTGCAACATTTTTTACCAGTGTGTTATACTGACTGCTTGATGATTTTGCCACACAGCCTGATGTCTTCTCTCAGCCTTTTTTCCTGTATTTTCTGTCATTCCCCATTTAGCTGTTATTGTTCAAATGCCTCTGGACAAGTACACAAAGAACAATAAAATTGTGCACACAATTGATCATACACACATTATTAGCATTTATACATATAAGCCAACTCTGTGTGTCTGTGGCACAGACCAGCATTGCTATAGCGTTAATTTAGCTGACAAACAAGAATTTGCTCATTCATATACACACTGAACACACAACTCATTAGGACAGTTTTACACAGGAAATGCCTTCAAGAGCTTCAGTTTATAAACAACGCTCCCAAAACTTCACCAGTAAAGTGAGAAACTGAGATCAAGACTAACCTGTAATAAACGATCTCCCAAGGTTTTGATCCAGCTGCATTTAACTATAACTTGTTGCAATATATTTTCTGACCACAAGAGGCACTGCAGAGAGCCAAATGACTCCATAAGTAGCATATGTTTGTTTGTGAGTACTAGGACATAAGTATGATGGAAATATGAGCGGCTGGGGGAAATTTTATTTTAAATTTATTTTATGCTCAAATTAGCATTGGTTAAAAATCAAATAGAACTGGAAATAAGTGTCAGAATTGTGACATTTTAAACATCATGTTAATACTATCAAAAGTTTGTAGTAAAAAATTTGAGTATTTAAGCATTTGTTTCCTTCATTCGATTTGAGCAGGAGCAGGTCAACAGTAAAATGACTGTCAGACTTGGTCACAGAGTAGAGAAGACAAACACAGACTGATTAATAACAAAATTTCTTCATTACATCAACACAGACTGAAAATGTAAACTAAAGCAGACTGTCAAACAAAGAAAATGAGCAAACAAATGAAACTTTGGGAACAAAATTTTTGCAGCATAAACAAAGTCTGAAAGCACATTTTGCCCAGGCGCTTCAGACAAGACGCTTAAACAGAGGACGTGAGTAAGAAAATCCATCTATGTTTATTTCTTCTTTGCCCAAAAATTTGCATTTCAGCGGATTAGTCATTTTTCAGTAGTATTTTTTACATACAGGCAGAAACAACATTCATCTCAGCAGAACACCTTTCCAATCACGAACAGTCAAATGTGAGTAAAAGCCTCTGGAGTGCCACCCTGCTCCATATGTTGATGGTATGCAGTTCTCCAGTGTGTCACAATTTGTTTGTGAAGGACCTACGTTGATTTCTAAAACAATTCCTGCATTGGAACGAAATTATTTTTATTGACAAAACATGCCAGGAGTCGTAGTCCATCAGGTTCGTCTTTCGGCCACAATTCTCATGAGAACTTCCAGTAAACGGGGATTTTTGCAACTACTCATAGACCGTTATTACCATGCACTTTGATAGAACATTATTACTGTTTGCTTTGATAGCTTTCTTTCAGCTACTTCATCAACTCTCTGCACACTATGGTCTTTGGCATGCCCAAATGCAATCACTCCTTTTTGCCACACATTAAATGAGACATTCACGTATTGTACCACCTCTTCTCAATCTATGATTCCCATCACACACGCTGCAGATTACAGCCCAATCATCCGCATGCATACCTTAAACACACAAGGCGGCAGAAAGGTGTTTTAATTTTCTTTTGGGTTGGTAAGCTTATTTTTAGCAATCAGTTAAACAGAACACCAACATTTTTATTCTTACCCTTTTGTTAAATATAGTTATATAATCTTTTTTGTTTTAAATTAATGTTATACTTAATTCGGAAATGAACCCTATGGTAGTACTGGGCAGAGGGTTCAAATCCCATCTCACCCAAGCTGCCGCTGCTGGTCTCAACCCAGAATTACCTGAAATGTCAGAATGTATTAGTTGTAAATCACTCTTAGCAGACAAGGGTGTCTGCTAAATGTAAATTTGTGGAACCTTTGCCTCTCTGACCAGGCGTGTGTCTGACGTGTGCTGAGCTTAGTGCCTGAAGATTTTTGACATACTGTTTTTGCGTGCATCAGTGCTAACCCTTCCACTAGTGCTACTCACAGTTGTCTCACAGACATATGGACATTGGCAGGGCTGTGTGTATCTGGACTATATTGGCATGCCAAGCTGAAGTTTTATAGTGTGTTTGATTCTGTGGTTTATTTAACGACTTTAAAGTAGCAGTGAGCTACTTAATGAAATGTTTAAATTATTATTTTTATTATTCTTATTATTAATGTTATTGTTATTATTATCTGTACTCTCAATAAAGTACATACAAAAAAAAGCATTTTAAAGTGCTGGCAGTTAACTGTGGAAAATGATGATGCCTTCAAAAAAAAAAAAACCTCTTTAATTATCATTTGTGGAGATTTTTTATTACCCTTGACAGCAGGAGAAATTGCTTATGCATGTGTTTTTATTTCCATGTGTAGGCTGGTGGTTTGTCAGTACTGCAGAAGAACAGGGCTGGGTTCCTGCAACATATTTGGATGCTCAGACTGGGACAAGAGATGATTTGGATCTGGGCACGACTCGATCGGGAGAGGGTAAGCCAAACACTCAAATGTGGCCCTCAAAAACCTTCAGTCATGCACTTTTAGCCTTTGACTTTACAGAGGTCACCATTTATGCCATCCCTCACCTTGCCAGACTCTGACACAAACCAGCCCCCTGTCAGACTCATTGACTCCAGCCTGTCCCCAAATGCCAGGCACATACCAGAGGGTGAATGAGTCCATCAGTGGCATTTGGCATGTCCAAGGGGAATCTCACCGACTCAAGCACACAACCATTATCCACACACACCCATGACATGATAGAAACAGATTCTCTGCCAATACAGAACTTCCCCTTCATGAACTCGAGTGGAGAAAAGACAAGCCAAATGTCCAGTCGGAGTGGAATGCAGAATTTCATCATAGCAGCCTGTTTATTCAGCCAGACCTTTCCAAATCGTGCTTTAGTTCTGAAAGGATGTTTATCTTTCCGCTGACCACACATGGAGGACACAAAAGAAATTCTGACATTTTGGTATGTAGTACTGTCCACCATTAGATGTGTTGTTTTGGCAGTGGTATAATAAGCATATATAACATATTTCTGACAATTGGACTTAACAATTTCAAACTTGGAATTGCGACTGCGGCTTTAGCACATCGTAGCGTTTTCACTCTGTTCTCCTTCCCTAATAGTGTTTACTTATCTGCTACACTTCCAGATAGAGCATTCCCAAACAAGCTTCCTCGGGCTGTAGAACTTGGCATCCCGATGAAGTTGCCAGATGCTGCTACTGCTCAAGTCCAAATCTAGATCACACTAAATATTTGCCATTGTACCCTACAGAAGCTTTCTTTTTTTATAATACTGCATACTAATTCCCTGCATTTTCTGGTTGTATTCAAATGAAGAACCTGAGAAATAATTGTACATGAACATTATACCATTGCTAAATCAAAGGTATGTCCAATCTAATGTTGGCTAAAGACTTTTGCACATTACTGTAAATGTGTAAGCCCACATAAAACAGTTTGTTTTCGGGGTCTTGCTTTTTTTCTTTTATGTTTTTCATTTAAACAAAACGTAACTAGATGAAGTAAATAAAGGAGCATACAGGACATCGTTTTCAGCCACGACAGGACCCCTAAATGGAAAGTGATCTGAGTCATAACTGGGGTCTGTACAATAAATCGTAGAATTACCACAATCATGGTAACAAGGGAGTGAAAAGCTGGCTTTATTTATCTTGTTTGTTTTGCTCGTCTCATCTCCCAGTAGCAGGAGAGAATGTTTTCCCTCTAGTTTCATTTCACAGCATGTTTCTAATGGCCAGTCACTGGTTGATGTTCAGGCAGCATAAAAATTACAAGAATAAATTGTAAAGTGTGCAATCTGTAAGTTCTGTAGGTTAAGCCAGTCCTGTTTTATTCTGCTAGAGGAGCATAACAGGCCAGTTAGTAGAAAATATAAGTACATGAAACAGTACCCTGAAAGGTCCTGAAACAGTAAATTGAATGCATGTTGTGGCCTGTGTCATACTGATGGAGTGCAATTAGCTTACAGAATAGATACAGTATGATGGTTTGTGCAGCTGTGCCCTCCTACCCCCCACCCTACACACACACGGTGCAGCTGTCATGACTCCTGTGTCTTATTTAGCAGCCAGTTAATGGAACATTCAGCCTAAGCTTGGTGCAACATTGCATAGAGTTAACTGGCCCCAAGGACTGTTTTATAACGCACACACTCATGAAATGATCGCAAGTGATGTGAGCCTCAGTTGACCAAAGCAATCTGCCATTGTGAGAAGTCTGTTCTGCACATTAGACTACATTTTCCCTGTAGCCTTCCAACTGGACCAAGCACGTTGGAAAGCAAACGAGTGTAACAGTTATACGGGCAATTATAAGAAGTGATATAGGCAATTTCCTTTTTTTATGACATGAAATGTAGAAATGAAATTAATTGAAGGTTCCAGTTCAGCAGTAGGTGTTGTAATGTTGTTATCAGTACTGGGATGGAAAATATTGCCTTGCCTAAAATATATAGTGCATTTTCAACCAGATCTACCATCTTTGTAATGTATGAATGGTTACCAGGGATAATACTTCTACTGTAATGATAATAAAACCGAAAAGTTATTGCCCAGAACAGGCATCATGGAAATCTATGGGTAGTTCTTGGGACCGTAAATTAGTTAGTTTTTAGTGACTTGCTTGTCTATTAATAAGGAACAATTTTTCACATAGTGGGGAATTTGTGTCAAATACATACATACATACATAAATACAGTCATAAATGTATGATTATGGAGGCTATATGGTTAACGTGCTGGACTATTGACTGGTGAGTTGAGTTCAGGTTCCAACAAAGCTGCTGATGGGCCATTATTTATACACTATACATTATACACTGCTCACAAAAAATTGGGGACATTTCATTATGAAAGATTTCATTAAAGTTTCCCCTAATTTGTGTGAGCAGTGTACTTTATAAGGTTATACCAATTGTAAATCCACCAGAATAAGGATAAATCTTTTAGAAAGTAAGATAGTTTTATACTGTATTGGATTACTGTTGGAAATAATAAAGACATAGTAACATCTTTGCTCTCAGGTGGGGCAGTGGACTAATATGCTAGTCCACTACTGTGTGGAGCAGGGTTTCAATTCCAGCAGCGCCTTCCAGCTGGGTCGTGTGTCACGTGCAGGCAAGGTTGGCTGAGATTGGGGAGTGCGGTTGTAATCTAGAGCCTTAACCACTTAGCCACGACTGTCTCTTGGCTGCCCATTGACTTCCACTATAAGAAGGTTAATGGTTCTGTTCGTTTTGTAGTACAGGGCAGCATGTCAAGATTGTATCCAGAATAATCGCTTACTGTTCCTTTAGTGGCACAGACCGTGGCTCATTTCAGTAGTGTTTCATGTCTGTATTATTAACTACTGTTTCAGCCGACCGCTTGATTTGCAACGTCAACTGAAATTCAGATATTGCGGAAAGAAGATTTTACCATATGTTTTCTCAACCACAGTTCTTAAGAGTCCAATTATTAGTAATCTCTTTGACAGGAAGTTAAAAAGTCCTTGGTAAAGGAGCAGTTGCCATGAGCTTTGTGCTTCTGAACTGAACTCTGTCTGGTGGCTATTCGACGCTGTACGATTTCACAGTACAGTGAGCCTATAGATGTCATAACATGTAAAACATGTAACCTTCCTAACCAGCCATCTCTTTTCCCATCAGAGCTTAAGCCATGTGTTGCTAACCAAACAGAAACCCACATTGTTAACAGCTCGTTGTTCTTCTTTTCCTTCGCATAACAATGTTACTAATGTCATGGTTCTTCTTCAGTTGTTCATGTTCAGTTTGTCCTTTGTCTTCCGTTTCTGTTCTCTCCCTGCTTCCCTCGTTTCCTCATCCATCCGTGTCAGTTACTAAGAGGCGCAAGGCTCATCTGAAGCGACTGGATCGGAGATGGACACTAGGGGGCATAGTCAACCGGCAGCAGAGTCGAGGTGAACATGCACACATGCACACAGCCAGCTATGCACTCTTGGATAAATGGGAAACGTGTGACCAGACGTTTAACCTTATAAACTAATATAGAAAATAATATAGCCCAAGAGTTATAACAGTAGGACCCATTTTTACATGTATCGTCATTTGACCGCGTTACCCTCTGTTAGACAGGACATGGACCAAAATGGATACTGACCGGAATATTATTATAGTTACATTGTCTTTGCAGGCTATTGTAAGTATAACGGGGAGTCTCCAAGAAGTCTGCATTAAAAGGTTATGCATGTTAGATTAAATGATTACTAAATAGACCCAAACTATACTGCTCACAAAAATTAGGGGATATTTTAAAATGAAAACTGACTTCACACAGCCACATCTGTGGTGTCCTTCAGGTTTATTGCAAGTCCCCTCATATTGCTCAATGCTTATTCTCGTAATTAGCTTAACTAGATCAAATCAGTCTCTGTGAGTCATGCCAACGCCTAGGTTTAATCCAGAATCTGACATAATACAGCACTGAAGATTTGAAGGTGAACAAGCACAAATGGTCTGCACTACCTATTCATCAGATCCCTTCACACACACACTTACACACAAAAGTACATACTTCCTTGGGTGGTTAACGCTCCTAACTTAAACCACACCACCCAGCATGCTGGGTGGCCAGTTCTCATAGTAAAACCTTTATTAAACATTCTTACTTAGTTTTACGGACAGTCATTGAGAGTTCAATCAAGCAAATCTTGCATTCATTCTTCTTTCAAATTCTATGGAATAGAATTACGGTATAAATCATACATCAGTTCATTTTGGTTTGGTGTGAAGGACAAAGTCATGATGTGTGTAAAGGTTTCAGTCAGTAAATGTAGGCTTGATCATGCAGTTTTATTTGATTTAATTTAGTTTTGATTTAATGAGATAAAATGTTTTTTACTGGTGAAGATGTCGTAATTGACTAAAATGTCCAACACGGCTTTTGTGTTTTTGCCACAAAAATTAAGTAACAGAATGGCCACACCGTCATCAGATTTTTTAAATATTCAAATTGGAAATCCCGCTAACCTTACATATACACCTGTTCGGATGGCCAGTATTGCGTCAACTACGGAATCATTCACTTTTCGAGAAAGATTGGGTTTTAAAGGAAATGCTCCATGTTTTTTAGGATAATATGATAAACTATTTAAAGAATATTCTAAAACTTGCCATATTGTGTTTCAAAAGTAATATAATATGTGTGAGTAATTTCCTCATACACTTGTATGGTGTGCACACATTGGGAGTTAAATGTATGATTAATGATGTTTTAAAAGCCCAAAACAGCCTCAGAGGGCCATTGAGAAAGTGTTGTTTTATTATTGGATAGATCTGTAATTCATATCAAGTGTTTTAAGCGTTAGCTAAGAATAGTAGGTATGGTGGGGAATGTGGCGGTTAAGGTATGAAAATTTAGGAGAATTGGACACTGAAAAGAAGATGTGATTTATAGTGGAAAATAAAAAAGGACAGTCAGCCTTGTACTCCGTTTCAGACTTCTTTCAGTCCAGAAATGCTTTGAGATATTGTCTTGCTTTGGACATTATTTGGAACATAATGTTCATCCTGTTTCCATAGAGCTATGCTGTTTCATGCTGAGTCATACAATTTTTTTGTGTCGCCACGTTGACACACTGTGCTGGTTCATAAAGTATTTCAGTTAGCTAAAATGTCCTTTCATATCAGACATGCAAGACCTGTACTTATGTCTATACTTTTAATCCAGTATTAAATGTATAGTCAGTGATCTGAATCACTTTAAACAGTGTTTGTTGAGCTTAGTACTCAAGGCTGTTGGGTTACTTTGGGACAAAATCTGCATTTATTCATTTTACAGGTACTTATATTCAACAATTTACAATTGACCTGAGCAGCTGAATGATAAGGGTGTTTCTGAATATGTTCTTATGTACGTATTAGATTACATTTGACAGATCTGGTGGTATGGTAGCAGCTTATTTTGGTTTGCTGTTGTGTTTTGTACTTTTGCCTAATCATGCTGGATGCTTCGGACAAAGTGCTGTTTGTAGTTTGGACTTCTGTGTGCTTTTGTGTTGGCATTTAAGGCAATTTCAATGCAAGGTTTAATCCCTCCCCTCCGTCTCGCGCTCTTAATCGAACTGTTGGAATGTCACGCTGGAAAGTGTGAAGTTAGCAACATTTGGATGAGCGTGCAAACATACATCACTGTCTTGCGGTTCTAAATTTTAAACTGGTGTCTAGTGTACATAAGTGAATCATGCAAGGATTTACTGACAACGCTGTTGTCGTAAGATACGAAAAAAAATAGTCTAAATTAGTTTACTTTGCATACAATGGAGTTAGTTAAAGAAAAGGTTGGTGGATTTTACCAGTGAATCTTAAACCAAACACCCTTCCATTGGAATCCCGTCCATATATACATCTGAGATGAAATGTCATCTCTCCCGGTCTGTAGTGCAGTACTGAAGCAAAGAGTGTTGTACTTAATGAGTTAAGCAGATATAGTTTTGGTTCATGGGGTGCAGTGAAAGAAGAAAGCCTCAGCACTGTGCCTGTTTTTTCTGCTGGCACACCAACCACAAGCGCATAGAGAGCTAATGTGTTCTGGACCGACTTGGCTTTTTCCACCAGCTAGAGCAGTCCTTCCATCGCAATACCACTGATGGTTGGAAAAATACAGTTTTGGAACACTCACACCCCACAGCACACTTTCTTTCTGTTTTGGTAGAAAAAGGGGGTGGGAGCAATCCAACAGCCAGGATTCAAGCATTACGTGCTAAACCAGTACTTATATAGTCACAGGTATTGTCAGTGACATTAGTCTGGTCATTCTAGTCTTATCCAGAGAGCTGATTTGCAGATATTTCTAAACATGTTCATTATGTAAAACCTGAAGAACGGACAAAAAACACCCAAGATTTAGTGCTTTAGTTATTGACTCTTTACCTTGGAAGAACAGCTACTGATATTTAATGAATTTAGTACCCAGTCTAATGTATTCCATCCTTCGTTGACTGTCACTCGATTGGTCTACTTGCACTTTTCACAGGTTCTTTTATTCAAACAAAATTACAATTGGCTTGAGCAGTTGACTGATAAGGGTGTTTTTGAAGCCTGATTGTGGCAACTTGACAGAGCCTTATCCTTGCGATTAGTATCCTTGTCAATAATTTGTGTGCATAAAGCGTGGTGGACACACAAAGGAATACAACAAACGAGAACAGGTCTAATATGCTGATCCAATTTACTGACCATGGTAAAACAATAGTCCTGCAGTGGAATTTGTGGGTGAGTATCGGTTTTGTATGTTAACATACAAAAGCTCACGTGGTGCATTAAAGCCAAAGTAATGTTGCAATTTTAACGTTTTATAAAAGATTCTTAATATAGTGCAGGTGTGATGAAGCACTGTGATGCGATCTTTCTATGACGCCATTCAGCGCAGTTGCATTTTTTTTCTTCCAGTCAATTGAAAAATTGTTAAAGGTGAAGATGAAACGGAGATTGAGGATGTTTAAAAGTTCAGTAGGCTTGTCTGTCTACTTTGATTTTCATATGCAAGATAATGCTTAGTTGGTGAAACTTTTAAAATAGCTCTTTCAGCACTGAGTTATTTAAAACAATTTCTTTTAATTCAGAATTAATATTATTGTTGATGACATTTTTACATGTGAAAAGTGCAATTTTATAATTGTTATTTAAACAATGTTTTTGCGTAGTTATTTACTATGCTGAAGCTGCAATAGCTTATTTTAAATGTCTGTTTAAATTTTTTAATTGTAGGGGTTAAAGTTTTTTTTTTTTTTTGCTTGAATACATATTACAGAAAATGTTCATTGTTTTACAATGTTTACATAAATAATAAAGAGTCATGTACAGTAAGTGCAGGTGTGTTTGACCTCAGTAGGAGCCCTTGTTGATGCCTTGCACGTTCCTGGGTGGAGGGCTGGGTCTGTGTATGCTACAATATTTTAGTATTAGTTGAACAGGAATTATTGAAACATGAAAAGTGTTAATCCAGTAGTATATTAAATATATAAATAAATTATTATCTATTTTTTTATACTGCATACCCCATGCCAGTCCTTGTCTGATCAAAAGTAATTTCCCTCAAGAGTGGATTTTGTACAATTTTTTTCCCTTTGTCTTCCTATCAGCATTTACTAAATGAAGGAGGCTCCACTAAAACCAAACTGATGTAATAAGAATAAATGTTCGGTGATAAATAATATGTGGTATTGTGATAGAACCTATAGATTTTTATTGGCAATGGTACTGAATATGGATGGCTAAATAAGTATTCTAGAAGTTAATAATAATAAGAACCGGAAACTGACCATTACACTGTAGAGGATGAAGCAATAATTTACAGTGTGAGTTTTTTGTCCTTCATTTCTCCCTCTCAATCTCTCAGAGGAAAAGTATGTCACTGTGCAGCCTTACACCAGTCAGGGGAAGGACGAGATCGGGTTTGAGAAAGGAGTAACCGTGGAGGTCATTCAGAAAAACCTGGAGGGATGGTGGTATATCAGGTAACTATATTCGTAGAGATGTGTTGAGCATTATTTCAATTAAAACACAGTAATAGATTCACATTGGTGACAAAAAGGGCAGTAAAGATACACTTAATTTGGTCATGAACCTTTTTTTTTAAAAAAAAAAAAACAGAATAATATATTTAAACCCCACTCAGACATTGACTTTTTTTCATACCGCCCAGAATATGAAATGAATTGTGAGCTCTGTAACTGTATTGTTAAGATGAAATGTGGTCCTTCCTGACAATTTCTCTGCTTTATAACCCTCTCTCTCTGTCAATATGTCTGTCTGTATCTGTTTGTCTGTCTGTATCTGTTTGTCTGTTTGCCTCTCTGTCTCTCTCTCCCTCTCTCCCTCTCTCTCTCTCTCTCTCTCTCTCTCTCTCTTGCTATGCTTTGCCTTGGCCTTGTTTATCATTTTTATTCCCTGGAGGATGTCTTGGCTGAAACTGAGATGAGAATCACATGGCATTCCGCTTTTAGTACCCTATATCATGTTTTTCCTTCCCAGCTGACTTAGGCTGCTCCTGTTTACAATAAAACATACAACCTTAGTTAGTTTAAAAAGACTGAGAAATGATACTATATTGCTTAAGCAAAACTAAAATAAAGCAGAGAACCCCTTGGCTGATAGGGTGATGCTGGAGCGTCCTCTTTAATGGTTCTTCTCATTTATTATTTCGAGTAAGTACTGACCTCTAGTGTCCAGAGTGAGCATCAGTCGTATTTTGGAACGTTTGTTGCACACTTAGCTAAGCATAATGAGGCTGTATTTTGGCTTATGGTGCTTCTTTTTATACGCAAGTAATTTTCAGTCAAGTGTAATTTTTTAAAATTTGCTCTGTGTATTACAGGTACCTAGGAAAGGAGGGCTGGGCCCCTGCTTCATATCTGAAGAAGCTAAAGGACGACTTGTCCCCAAGAAAGAAGACCCTGACTGGGCCGGTAGAGATCATAGGCAACATCATGGAGATTAGCAACCTGCTCAACAAGAAAGCCGTCAGCGAGAAGGATGTTCAGACAGATGGAGAGCCCACCACACCAGAGCGTCACATTTCCAAGAGCGAGATCAGTCTTCCCATGCCATGTGCCCCTGAAACAGAAAAGGCTTCCTTGACAGCCACTATTGCTGCAAAAGCAGGGTTGGAATCTGGATGTAGTGCTGCCCAGCAGGACACTAAGCCAAAGGCAGAGCCGGGATCACCTGCTATAGCAAGGGTCGCTCCACATCGAGTTGAGATTGGTAAGAATATATGAAAGATTAAATAAAAGGAAATAGGAGGATAGTGTATATGATGATATTACATGTTTTCCCCCCAAATATACTGGTCTCAAAAATTGGGGGATTCTTCTAAATGGAATATCCTGTATTTAAATATTCCCTCATTTTTGTGAGCAGTGTAAGATAGAGTCTGTGTGCAGGCAATAGTCCTTAACTGCTACAACAGTCCAAGCTATAAAGTTGACCACAAGAACTACCAACACACACATCTTTTATCTAATACGGGTCTAAAATGGTCTCCAAAGCTGAATATTTACCTTGACTTGCAATCGATTTATATGACACAAATAATTAACTGCCTCCTGTAATTTTAAATATGTCCGCTAGGTGGCGTGTGCCATCTTTCAGGTGGTACTCTTCCAGTGAAAATTCAGTTTGTGGCCAAGTGGTTCAATTATTCTAGTCTATGGTCAGACAAATTGGTTTAGGCATGGAGAGAGTTTAACTTTACTCGCGCTGAGGTAATGGAAATGATATTTACATTTTTAAAATGGCTTAAATTTTCATGATTTTCAGGGGTACATTACTCACAGCCTTTGATACAACTCTAGGCAAAGATTGCATCATCAGTATTGCATCACGTTGACCGATGAATGCTAGATGATGCATCCTAATTAAACTTGCATGACACAACTCTATAGAAGTCTTACATTCTCTCTCTATCAGTCACCCAGCCAGCATTTTAACCGTTCGACTTATATCATCGTTCAGCTTTTCGACGATGCCTCGGATTTGCATTAATTCTTTCTGCTATATATTTAGTGACGTGACTTTTGAGTCATAAAAGCGAGGTGCAGAAACTATGACCAACATCAATGGTGCCTCTGTGGTTACTTGGTGGTGGTTGCCCTCGTGCTTGGTCTCCATCTTATGTACACAAAGTATTGCTGTTTCCTCTGTGAATGGGACAGTCAAGCAAGAGAAGAGCATTACAAAAACAAAGAGACATGCCTTCACAGACATTCACTGCAGCCAGGGACAAAAAAAAAAAGATTGTCATGCGCCATTGCATATCAAGTTGGGTCTTATAAAGAACTTCACGAAGGAAATGGAAACATTTACAACTCCTTCGTAAATTTCCAAAATTGAACGGAACTAAAGGAAGGAGTCTTCATTGGTCCTCAGACTTGTTTGCATCTGCAAGATGAGAACAAATTTCCTTGGAAACACCAGGGCAGATAGCTATGAATAGGTCAAGGATAGAAAATCTTCTTTAGGCAAAGAAATGTATTTATTGCACTCTTATCTAGACTCTCATCAGTGACGAGTACGAGCCATTTCCCCAGGAAGTGATTATGGAAAAAAGATTTCGGGGTAAATGGAACCCTTTAATGACTATTTTTGGATACTTACCAGGGATAATCCAATGCTTGAATACAGTAGACATTTATAGAGGAGCCAGTTATTGAGAACATATTTTGTACAATCCAATGACTGTACTATATTAGTTACTGTTTGTGCTTAGGCATTTGATTCATTAAAGTATATATAAATACATTTTCGTTTTATCTGAAGTACATAGTGTATGGTGAACAATACATATTTTCAGAAGTAATAACTATATGCCATAATGAGTTATCAATTTATGCAAGAGTAAAAACCAAATTCTTAGATTGCATGGAAACTAGAGCCAAATTTGAGGCTTCCTTGTTATGTTTGAATTCAGAACAGCAAAAGCATTAAGAAATGAAAAACGTTTGACATTTTGTAGACCAGGGTTACGACACTTAGCCTAGGGCACACGGAAACATTTGTGAAGAATTCAAACAAGGGCTAATATATTGTACATGTCGTTACCTTACATGTTCTTACTGCAGACGATCACTTCTTGTTTAGTGTGTAAATGCGTGCTCCTGTTGTCTTTTAAATAGGCTTTGATGCAATTGGTAAGCAAACCTTTTCTGTACATGTAGAACTGACTACTAAAATAGTGACGTCCAATGACATTGCCGAATATTAGTTTAACTTATAACCAAAGTCTGATGTTTTCACTGTACTAACCGTTATACCATTATACTAATGCAAATGTCAACTTAAGGTGTTGTTTTTTTTTTTTTTGTTTTTTTTTTAATGAATAGTGTTTACTAATTACACCACTGAACATATATGTACAGGTATGCGCTGCTTAAAGACCACATTATGTTTCGTGAAACAGGAGATTACATTAGTCACATAGTCTTAGATGAGTATAATGTAAATCTAAATGCACCGGTGATGGTCATTAAACAGCGCGTAGCTGTAGTTATCGTAGTTAGTTTGTAATAACTGATTATGGTATTGTCATTGATTCTGGCACTGTTTCCATCATTGTACTTAAACATACTTACTTTGATCTTGTGAAAACATCCATATAAAGCCTGCTTTAACAAACAGTGTGATGTAGGCCTATTGACTTCTTACATCTGTTGCAGTTGGTAAATATATTTTTCTCTATTTTTCAGGATCTCCAAACCTCAGGCAAAAACCTCCCCCTCGAAGAGATTCAAACCTGGTTAGTTTTGAAAGTTCAAAATATTAGGCTGATGTTTGTATTTGTTTGCTTTTTATTAATAGTGCTATTGTTTAGGTGTGCCGCTTTAACTGTTTTCTGGTGTGCTCAGGGATTCCAGCTGCCAAAGCCTCCAGAGCCCCCTACAGTGGAAACAGAGTACTACACCATTGCAGAGTTCCAGTCCTGCATCTCAGATGGCATTAGCTTCCGCGGAGGACAAAAGGCTGATGTAAGGATGGGCTTAAATAGAAAAGAATGGGATAATACGTATAACATCCTGTCAGATAAAATTAAAATTCAAGTTCCGATTTAAAAATTATATTCATTTTCTGGAGCCTAATAATTTATGCTTCACAATAAATACTTTATGTAATTTGCAGGTGATAGAGAAGAACTCTGGTGGCTGGTGGTACGTCCAGATTGGAGACTTGGAGGGTTGGGCACCTTGTTCCTACATTGACAAGCGCAAGAAACCTAACTTGAGCAGGAGAACTAGCACACTCACCCGACCCAAAGTTCCACCCCCGGCACCACCCGTCAAAAAACAGGACTCCGAGGACATACCTTCCCTGAGTGCTTCCGCCTCCAAAGCTCCTGAATCACCCAGCAGGCCTGTTTATGAGGAACCAGAGTATGACATTCCTGCCATCGGATCTGACCTGGATTTGGAGCCAACCCCTATAAAATTGGACCCATCACCGATCAAAAAGGAGCCCCGTAAGGTGCTGATCAAAAGTAGTAAAGCCGCTGCTGAAAGAATTGCTCAAGCTACAGGCAAAGCTTCACCTCTTTTTACTGTGAAGACCTCCCCTTTAAGGAATGAAGACTCCGTGGCAGATGTGACCAGGGAGGAGGCCATTTATGAGAATGATGGTTTTAGATATTCTTCAGATGACTTTGCCTGTACTAGAGATTCTGGTGGGTCTTTGGGTTCAGAATCCCCAAGAAGCCGTACTTTGGGCCGCAGACCTCTTGGGTCCTCCTCTTCTCCTGGGGGAGGAAAGTCTGTAAGAGACCCTCCAGATCTGAGGACCCAGTCACTAACTCGTGGAGAGAGGTCCAGCCATAGGTCATCTTTGGAAGAATCAGGCCGCAATCCCAAAAGAGAGCCGGTCTTGCGCAAGGACGTGGAGCTTCGGATCGGACAGAGCCCCTCAACACGGCCCAAACCAGTGGTTCGACCCAAGCCGCTCCTGACCAAATCGGAACCTCAGAGCCCAGAGAGGATGGACATCAGCAGCTTGCGACGTCAGTTGCGTCCTACAGGTGCAATGCGACACGGAATGCTTCGTGGCACACGTGGTGAAGACTCTGAAACAGCATCAGTAGTGTCATCTGAGGATTCTGTGTCCTCTCGAAGCATTTCAGACCTCTCCAGCACCTATTCTAAGGGGAGCAGGGGTGATTCAGATCATGAGGGTTCTTTGTACCGTACCACAGATGCATATGAGCGGGCACAAGAATCTGAACTCAGCTTCCCAGCTGGTGTGGAAGTTGAGGTGCTGGAGAAACAAGAGAGTGGCTGGTGGTATGTTCGTTGGGGTGGAGAGGAAGGTTGGGCACCCACGTTTTACCTGGAGCCCCTTAGGCAACTTTCTGATGCAGGAATCTCTGATTCCCATGACGGATCTCTGGCCGAGCTTAGCAACACTAGCAAGTCTAATAGTCTGGAGAAGAACGAGCAACGTGTGCAGGCACTCAACAACCTCAACCAGCAGAATCTACGTCGGATGAATAACCCCAGCCCACCTATACCCTCTAAACCACCTGGTGGTTTTGGAAAACCATCGCCCCAGCTCAACGGTTCGGGTGTACGAATGCGAAATGGCATTCGTCAGGCAGCTGTTCGGCCGCAGTCGGTGTTCGTGTCTACCCCACAACCGGTGAAGGACACCAATTTGTACACAGGGTCCTTAAGGCGCAACGAATCGCTAGGTGCAAGCGATCACATGAAGTCCAGCGGTGGAGTGCGCCGAAACTCTTCCTTCAATACTGTACTGCCACAGCCGGTATCCGATGTACGATTGAGGTCTGGAACCACCACAGCTGTTCCAGCTGGAAGCTCTAGCCCCTTGATCGCCCAGAGAAATGGAATCCCAGTGTCCACAGTAAAGCCTAAACCCATTGAGAAGTCCCATCTCATTCACAACAACCTACGCGAAGTCTACGTCTCTATTGCGGATTATCGTGGAGACGAGGAGACAATGGGATTTCCTGAGGGCACAAGTTTGGAGGTTTTGGAAAAGAACCCCAATGGCTGGTGGTACTGCCAGGTTCTAGACGGAATACAAGGAAGAAAAGGCTGGGTACCATCCAATTACCTGGAAAGGAAGAAATAGCACTCTTCAAAGAATGTTGTATAAATGTTTCTTAATATGTACGTTTGCTATTAAACTCTATCAGGAGGACTTTTTTGTATCGATATAAATACAAGACACTTTAGTGCTGGTTTACTTAAAAGTACACAAGACTCTAAAGATGATCAGAGATGCGTATGTGGAGTACGCAAGTCAAAATATGCCATTGTGCAAACGCAGGGGTCGGGCCATCCCAGTGTCTTAAGCATGACTGGAGGATAATGTCTCCAGACTAAAACAAGAAAAGAGTGATAGAGTGATCTGGGGAGATGTTGAGAGAAATTTTATGCCAAATGGGTGCCTTTGTCCATCACTGACTGAATGTTAAAAGGAATCATTTGAACACCAGTGAAACCGTTTCAGTACCAAATTTCAACTTGGTGCCATAGGCCTATGAGCGCAAAAATCACCAAACCTATTTTTGCTACAAAAATTACAGGAAAGGAGAGAGAGAGGGCGTGATTCTAACTGCGTAATAATGAGACAAATGTGTAATAGCACTCAAAACCAATCATGTAAGACTCAAAGGTCTTTACCATTGAGTGCATTTGATTCTCATATTTTTAACATTTGTTCTTTTTTTTATAGTTTCATATCTTATGCATTTTTATGTCTTCCTTAGAGATGTATTTCTGCTTTCTTGTGACATCCCTGCTACACTATTGGCCTGGAAAAGGAAGTACTTCCTTGTCATGTGATCTGTTATGTCATGTCTCTGATGAGGGTCTCTTCTAATTGGCTTAACTTTTTTGTCTCTCCACTTTCCTTTTACCACCTCACAAAGCCCAGCCCATATGAACAAAGAATCCGGATTGATTGAAGAATAAAGATGTGGTGCAGATTTGTGACAGCGAATTGATATCGACAGTGCTTTATTTACCCACCTCATATCTGGGTACCAAGCCCACAAGGTTTACAAAGCTGTACAGAATGGAACTTTGCATATATTGCTGCTCTAGGTCTTCTCACTGTCATTACAGTGGTATTTTGGAAATTGCGTACTGGAAAATATGGCTTCATAACTGCCAGTAAATCGCAGGGAATTAGTGACATAGCAATGAGCCCAAAATGTGATCAAACCAAAGCAAAACATCAATGCATTTGGTAGATTGTTTTATTTTAGCTTAATATTTATTTTGTGGTTACAAAGAAATACAGTGTATTCAGCAAACCCAAACGAGGTTGCAGAACTGAGCAAAATAGATATTTAATCGTTTTATCTGGAAGCACTTGATTTTTTTTTTTGTACCCGAGGAAAAGCACAGTAATATGCAAGGTTAATTTCAACATATCGATATTGCTGGGCAGTATTGGATTCAAAGTTGAAATGACACAGCAAGCAGATCAACTCGAGTAATTTTTTGTAGAATCGTGGCTAGGATAAAAACTCGTTTAGTTGTAGTTTAGTAAATAAGTCTGTAATGTTAAACAATAGAAGAATTTGGTTTATTACTTATATTAGACAAAAGTCTCCAGTCCCATTTGAATGACCCTAATGTTTGTGATCCATGTCAAAAGGCCGATGTTCAAGACTGCTGAAATATTTTTCTAACGAACAGTGCCGTGTGAACTCTTCGTCAGGATAAGCACTAATGTTTTTGTTTTGTTTGTTTCTGCTGGACAGTATCATAGTATGAAAGTTAAGAACCTGCTAGATTGCAGTTATATTCTATTAAGCAGTAGCTGTTTGTGTTGTTCCTTTTCTTCTTGTTGTGTGATCGCACTTGGACAATAATGAATGGAGTGGTTCATGTGTTGTCGGTTGATGCATTTATGTTTTTTTTTTCTTAAAAGCAAAAATGCATCAATGTAAAGTTGCAGTGTACGTTGTCAGCACATTATTTATTATTATAATTTTTTTTTTTTTTGTATTTATGATTATTTAATTTTTTTTTTTTTTACTTGTCAATACCTAGTAGTTTTATACTCGGCTATACTATGCTTTCCACTGAATTGGAGACTTGCCAAGAAAATCCTCAGTGGCACATTTTAGTGACACAGATTGGCTACTGCTAAAACTATTCTAGTTTTATTTTTGTACTATCATTGATCTGAAGCCAAAATGTTTTTGAACACAAATGCAGCTCAACATGTAGTTCTGTAGAATTTTTTCAATTTCCACATATTTTGTTTCAACCGTCTTTTTTTTTTTGCCAGGCTGATTGCTGCACCTTTAGCAACTATGGACACTTCCTCTCTCATTATTGGACTTCTATAATGCCTGATTTCGATTTACTCCCAAATACCTGTTTTTAAGCCAAAACGTTAGATCTAAATGCTGTCTAGTTGGATTTGAGCTTTCAGACCATGACATCATACCTAACAAAAACTAAGGGGTTTAAACAATTCACACAATTTTAAACAATTAACAATTTAAAGCAAACAAAATATTGTTGTTAAATTCTGTTTGCAGCAATAATAATGATAGATATTCCTTAGTCTTGATGGCAGAATGCAGATTTGAAAAGTGATAGTGTTGTAACGTTTTAAACTCGCAACCTCCCAACTCTCTGACGAAGGCATTATAGAAATGTGCCAACTCCAACAACATTACGCCTGTCAAACAAATTCCCTTTACATTTAACGCTTGGTTTTGTTCACATCTACGAAGGGAAATTTTACTTCACGCTAGGCCTTTTTTTGTATTATGCATTTGTGTATCTAGCCTTTTTGTTCTGTCTTTATTTTTTAGAATTATTTTTCTTAGCAATAGTTTTGCAATGTAATACTTCTATAGTCCCCCTGTGTGGTTTTGTGACTCGAATATTATGAGGAAATGTGCAATAGAATAATCGGCATCTCACCAAAAAGATGGATCTGCAACGTCGAGACTTGTCACAGGTTACTGATGCTCTCTCAAGACCCTTCATTTACAAGGTATTTCCAAGTCGGATGTGGAAGTTTTATGGATGTCAATGACGTCATCTCAAAGTTTTTTTATGTCATTATTTAAACCCAGATGTTTCAGCACAGTCCATTTCAGATAGGGTATCCTGTTTGTCACTAGAGACAGCTTTTGATGCCTGCTGTCTCAGTAGGACTTTGTGACCCCATTTTTGTGTTGCTGCCAGTGTATTGTATTGTCGTATTGTTGAGACCACGTTTTTGTTGGGTTTTTTTTGCACCAGGGACATTGGAGTTTTTCTCCACACTGCCAAAATACAACCAAACCAATGTTTCAAATTTAAAGCAGTCATATCATAGTTGTGAAGGCTTCGTATACATTGTAGTTATCTGCTTCCCGGCTTTACAATTGTGCTTCGCTCAACCAAGAGTGCACCAATCCTAAACTGCTTGATTATTGTCATGATTTGTCTTGAGCAAGATATGTGTTGTCAGTCATCACAGCATAAATTACGGATCAGCTTAGCAGATGTGTCTAATTCAGTCAGATATGTTGATCCAAATCCATATCTATCGAACGTTCATACTGCCTGTATTACTAATGAATCCTTAGTTAATACCGATTAGTTAATCTGATCTCCGTCTTCCACTGAACTAAAACTCACCAGTTTATTTATCAGCTTAGTAGGGTAACAGCTAACTGTGTATGCTATGAAGAAGCCTGCCATTTCACGTACAGATTATTTTTTACACATATCTTCCCAGAGACAGTGACTAAGGTTCCATCGAATACCCCTCCCATCAGATTGGGACCAACCCACAGTCCTAACAAGCTATAACAAGTATTTTAGATGTCCTTTAAGTGACCTCAGCCACCCCACGGCCACAACATTTACCTTCTTGAAGTGAGGATGATCAATCTCTATATAGAGGTCTATATATCTATCTCATGCTCTAGTTCTTTTAAGGAAACTCGAAATGCTGACCTGGTGAAACAGGACCGATGCAACAATGCATTTTGCAGTCATTCGTATTGTACTTGTTTTCTCTCACTCTTTTTTCCCTCTGTTTCATACTGTTACTGCTACAGCTCTATCTATTGCTTTGCTGTGTTCATTAAATTTGTCGGATTTCTTTCTACTGCCTCAGGCAGAAACTTGCTCCCAGGTGCTACTGTACTTGGATATCATAGAATGCTTACTCGAATACGCTAGTCAGCACCTTTTAATGTTTAAAGACAAAGGCACTGTGCATTACTCTAAGGCCACCATTAGATTAGACACACCATTGTTTTAGCAGTGCTTTAATGGTCATATACTGTGTGGTTATTTATGAGTGTCTTTATAAGAATACAACCAGACAATACGGTAAATTTGTATGCAGTAGTAAAAACAGAAAAACAGCTTCTATTGGCTACAGTGGCAAGTATTTAGTGTGAGCTCGCCGTTATACTTGAGAAACATCTGGATGCCAAGATGATCCTTTTAGAGTCTGAAAAAGAATGAGAAGGAATTGCCTTTTTTGGATGGGTGGGAGCAACTGTTTTTTTTTTAAGGAGAACAGGGTGACAAAGCTTGATATCACAAAGGTTGGATTAAATATTAGTGGAAAATGTATTACTTAGTGACGAATTCAAGTTTGAAACTTTTGGGGCTACTTGTTGACAGTATGTTATATATGGCTATTAACCATTGCTAAATCTACTGATCTAATGGTGGCTTAAGACTTTTGTGCAATACTCTACAGCATGATATCAACAGGTGTCATAACCAAATCCCTAACAATTTAAGAGAAATATTCCATTATGTTGTCTGATCTAGTAGCATTCTTTAAGAAATAATTATTTTACAACATCTGGATATTATTCTAAACCTCTAAAATGTATTTTGGGCAAAAAAATCATTCCATTATGATGTCGGAATAGTATTTGTAACTTTTTGTGGAAAAAGTACCTCATTATGATAATAGAATTTGGTGAGAATGTCACAAAAAGGGCACATTTACACCTTTGCACTGTACATCCAATGTGCGATCAATAAGGAGTATAATGTAATGAGAGAATGAGGGAAACTCTGGAGCAAAATTCTTTGATTTTGACAAACAGATAGATCTTTTATAAGAGTGCATGTTAAGTTTTATTTATTGGAATCATTTGATGGCCGTATTACACATGATTGGTTCTGTGAGGTGCCCAGGCAGAGCACAAAGATTTATGGTTATAATAACTTAGTGACAAATGCTCAGCTGTCCCTCATATGAATGAGAAAACTGACAAATAATGAAGCAACTGCAGCTGTAAGAGCAAGCTCAAGTGTTCTGTCTTGCTTCTGAAGCGATAAGCATTTTCTGCATCATTCAAATTCTGTGAAGCACACACACACACACACCTGTGTCCGGGTCCCATCACAACACCCATCGCATGTAATCCTGCCTTCAGAAGATATTTCCATATATAAGACTCCAATCTGCTCATGCTTTATAAATATTGAAAACGGTTTGGGAGAAATTATGCGATCATGATATCCTGACAGAATCATGAATGTTTGTTAGAAAATATTCTATTATGATATCAGATGCGTGCAAATTCAAGAAAAAAAGGGCAGTTTTGCTGTGCTTCAGAAAAATCTGAAAACAGCCACTCATGTATGTTGGTTCGTGACTAATAATATATTAACGTGGGACTTTATAGACACCCTGTATATTTAAATACCCTCTCTTGACATCATATAGTATTTTCCGTGTATGCGAGTGAAGTTATGTCGGCCTTATGGCTTCAGAAAGAACCTGCCTGGAAGAGGCTTTGAATAAATTCAGAGTTTACAGAGTTACAGGGCTGACGGCGCGGTGGGTGTACATGAGTATGAGGATCGTGTGTGTGTGTGTGTGTCAGGATATAGAGATGGTTCGCATGTTATGAAAAGATGGAAAGAGAATGTTGCTAGATGGTGGAGTGTGGTAGTCGTTGGTGAAGACTGTCAGGACAGGTTAATACAAGATCAAGTCGGACAGCTGGGATGTAGGCTACTAATTCAGATGCGTTTCCTTGAGTCGTAGTCTTGAGGACATAAGATTTGAAGGATGACCACAGGAGATGGACGACCTTTTTGGCAATTGGCACGCAGATCGAGCTGTGCGACACAACAGATCGTGTGCCTGATACGAGTGGCATGAAGTGATAACAGTTCATCTGCGCTTTTAGCGAATGCTGCAGACTGCGAAGCTTTGCTACGCCACTTACCACTCGTGCTGTGGAAAATTACGTCTGGCATCCAGGTCTTGTGGTACTCTGTTGGGGGCCTTGATTAGAAAGCAGACGTTTGGAGCGCTGCAGTCACCCAGCGCCGCTGAGAAATCGCATTATTGGAGCAGCTAGTTAATTACAGCCCTTTGGGGTTGCGTCTTCCTCTCGGGAAGGAACTACAGATGAATTAGTGACGTCTTACCACCCCATTGATTTGGCGCTGTCATGATGTGACTTGATTCGAAATGGCGAGGAGCTCTGTTAGGAAAGCTAGCCGTAGGTATGGTCTGCTGAGACGCATGAAGTGTTTTTGAGGATTTTTAGTAGGTTTTTTAGGTTGAAAGCTCTCTGGATTTATTCAGCACCCCTAATAACTTGAGATGTAGGCTAAGGAAGCAGAGTGCTATGTTTATCTTGCGCTCTTCTTCATGAAAAACTGTAAAGAACGAGGTCACGCTGCCTCACATCTACTCTGCTTAACTCCTCACTTTAATTATTTCTCGTGTATTAATTAACAGTCAAGAAAATGAGGGCATGCCCAGTCAAATTTGACTTGCTTAAGAGACATGGACTGCTGCGTGTTGCATCGAGTTTCACCCTGGCCACAGTTAAGGCATCTAACCATGCAATCCTTACAGATTCCATCAGGTATCTTTAAAGTTGTGTTATCCCAAATCAAAGAGGACACTTTAAGATCTGATAATACTAACACAGGATTTATATTTGAATTTTCTTTAATCAGGTGGTCTACAGCTTTACTCATTTTCAGGATTGTTTTGTTTTATCTTTTTTGTTGTATCTTGTTCATGTTTACAATGTATCCTGCATTGCCCTAAAGATTAAAAAAACAATAAAATGTATCAATCTGATTTCTTTTCTTAGTGTGTTTGTTTGGGAAGAGACTTGCATTTTTTCTTGCACTTCTCCCATGCCTCCCCGTACTAATGGTCATCTTTGAGACTGTGGTCCCAGATCTCTTCAGGTCATTGACCAGTTCCTCCTGTGTAGTTCTGGGCTAATTCTTGACCTTTCTCAGAATCATCCTTACCCTACGAGGTGAGATCTTGCATGGAGCTCTAGAATGTGGAAGTTTAACAGTCATCTTGTGTTTCTTGCATTTTCTAATAATTGCACCAACAGTTGTTGCCTTCTCGCCAAGCTGTTTAAAATGCCCCTCTTGACAGTTAGGACAATAAATATAAATTTTATTAAACTTTACTGGAACTGTGACAAACGGGTCGGGAAGGGAACCCAAGTTTATTTTGCCTGCACACAGTGGAAAAGATGGTAGGAGAGGCAAACACACACACGTACACACAAAAATTACTGTTGCAGTATTAAAGAAAATGTAACATCTTTGGATCCCTGAGTCTGCAAAACTACCGTCAGATGCCACCTTCATGCCAAAAGATTATGTGGAACGTTTGCCAGGAAAAAGCCTTTCTCGCCATCTAACCACAAATGTAAGTGCCTGGAGTTTAGCACTACCAGGGTTTTGACTTGAACAGTGCTCTAGTGTCAGATGAAACAAATTGAGCTTTTTTGTTAATACACACATTAGGTTTGGAATAAAATGAAGGGTGACAACACTGAAAAGTACCTGATGCTCACTGCTGTGTTAGGTATGGCACCTGTGATGTTGTGAGACTTTTTTTTTCTCCGAAGGCCTTGGGAACCTTGATGGAGCACATGGCATAATGGACTACATAAAATACAATTTTTAACCAATATCTGCTTTTCCCTGCCAAGTAACCAAAAAGTTGTCACCAAACCATTGGTTCCTATTTTGTCTGTGTGTAATCCCTCTGGGTAGTCTGGTGTCCTTTCTCATTCCTAAAACATGCTTGGTCAAATTGCCTTTCTAAAGTGTTCTTTGGCTGATTTCCCTGTTCTAACCCCAGTTAGGCTCTAGTGCCCCATGACTCTAAATTGGATTAGTAAGGTATGACAATGAATGAATGAATAAATACACCTTAGTGTGGACCTCTATTGTTATGATCATTATGGTAACCGTCTAACCCTAACCTCAGTAACCTAAATCAAATCTTTTGAATCTTTAGGTTTTTCAACAGAAATGACAGTTTTTGTAAAAAAAAGTAGCGGTGGGTGGGGACTAGCAAGAATGTCCAAAATTGTAAAAAAAAAGTCAGCCTTCTTTAGTTGCAAGGACATTTAGTAACCAAAGTGTAACACATACGTTGTTCACAAATATACATTCACAAAAGTGTGCTAAAACTTTATGACTACACACAAACTGAATGAAAAATACATTTACCTGAGTTTAAAAGGCTTGGTGGGTAGCACTGCTGCCTCACAGCAAGAAGGTCCCGGGTTCAGTCCTAGGGTGGAGCAGCCTGGATCCTTTCTGTGTGGAGTCTGCATGTCCTTCCTGTGTCTGGGTGGGTTTACTCCAAGTACTCCGGTTTCCTCCCACAGTCCAAAAACATGCATGTTAGGTTAATTGATTTCTCTAAATTGACTTGTGTGAGTGTGTGTGCGTATATATATATATATATCAATACACAAGTGTATGTATGTATGTATGTATATAC
>JAUZST010047851.1:0-25408 GCA_034779995.1 Parotocinclus haroldoi | reverse complement strand
CACAGACACACACACAGACACACACACAGACACACACACAGACACACACACAGACACACACACAGAGACACACACACAGAGACACACACACATACAACCACAGACACACACACACACACACACATGCGTGTTTGAGAGTTTCCTCTCCGTACAGGAATTGTTGATTGTTCAATCGATTGTTCAGAATCTTATGCTTTGATATCAAATAATAACAATAGAAAATGTTCTCTAATCTCGCTTGAAGGTTTTCACATTTCAAACGGTCCAGTCTGAATCACGCTGACTGACCATCTCGCCCAAACGATCCACTTTTTTCCCCAAAATGGAGACTGACAGACAGAAAAACGGCCTGAAAACCGACATGGCTGCACTTATCCTTATCCTTTTCTATCATCAGGGTGATTCAGTGAGGGTCCTCAGAGCCTGCTCCAAAAAAACCCAGCTGCTGTCACTCATCCAACATCAAAGAAGCCAGGAACGGAGAACCAGCAGTTCAGCTAGGCGAAAGTCCAAAGCCAAAGCAGCCGGTTCAAATCATGCATCCGAAAACCAAACATTTACTAACACCGGCGTCTTTTGCAAGTTATTAAAAGCGCCGGTGTGAGAGTGACGAGAGGAGAAAATTGTTAAAGGAACGAAACTAAAACATAACGATCGAGAACGGCAGCGTAAACACAAAGACGATGCCTTGTTTTCATCCGGGAACAAATTCAGTTCTTTAAAACCTAAATGGCGGACAAAGATCTGTCAGTGTTAGCTCGTTTTACGTTAAATAACAGAGTAATAGTGCTCTAAATATTGTATTATTAAGAAATGACACACACAGCTTGGCACCAAACCTCCCATGATACTTGTTTGGCCTTTGGCGCAGCTTCTGCTCTCCTGACTCAGCCTTGCCATTTAATATTTGGTGAGTGGATGGGAGGAACGAAAGAACTCATTCAGAAAAAGAAAAGAAATACCGCTAAGAAATGGAAATAAGGGCGGGTAAATAAAAAGTCCAGCATCCCAGTCATTGGGGCTTATTATTTACCAATTGAATGATCCCTTCAAAACAGTATCTTAACAAAAAATTGGTTCTTCTCTCTTTCTTCCCGCCTCGAAACATTAGCTCTTTCCACGTCTCTAATCGGGACCAAAAACAAACACAAAAAGGTCATTGCAAAACTATTTAGTGTTCACTTTATTAATCAGATGCAGCAATCGATTTGTTTTTCTTTTCACCCTTGTGGATGTAAAGCTTAATTCTTTTCCCCTCGAGGCTGCGTGTCACATCTTCATGCGTGTGCACCGGCGTGTAAACGATTGTGCACGAGCGTGTGCGTGTGTGTGTGTGTGTGTGTGTGCCCACGTGCCGGCGTTTCTAAGAGCAGCGAGGTATTATGATTGATTTCGGCGAACAGCAGCAGGTTTGGCCCCTGCCAGTATAATTGCGCGTGTTTCCTCCTGCTGGTTCTCCTGCTGCTGCTGCTGCTGCTGCTGCTGCGAAGAAGGCATCTCTCATGATCGCACGACGGCCTTCGGCTCAGCCGGCACCTCGTCCTGAGTAAGACGGCGCTTTAACAAAACCGGACGGGATCCCTGATCCTCCTGAATTGTCCAAACTCAGACGAATATTAAAGGCTTATGGAAGACCAGTTAAGCGTCGGTGCTGCAGCGCTGCGTTCGTGATGAGCTTGAAGGACACGAGGAGCGAAGCTGACCAAGCAAACGTAACAATCTGAGAGTCCAAGGTCAGGAAGCCTGGATGATCCAGAGACTCTCGTGTAGTTTTTCTGGCTTCCAAATAATATAGAGCCTCTCAAAAAGAAGCTTTGGTACCTGTTTCACAGATCCCTACTTATTTTGCAATAAAAGAACACGGACACAAACATGACAAGAAGTTATGTCCGCCAGCCCAAAGATGGGCGAGATAAACGGAATGCAGCACCGACACGCTGGAGATAAGATTTCCTCGTGTGCGCTAGTATTAATATTTGTGAGACGCATCATGCAGCTCTTAGAAACCACAGACCATGATCCATGATTTAACCATATAAGCACAGGAGAACGGGGCCGCGGTGTCTCTGCGGCTCAGACTTTGGTCTATCACATCAGAAGGTCCTGGTTTTAACGAGCTGCTGCGGCTGAACTTCAAGTCCTCAGCTCAAGCCACTTCGAATTGTGCTGGAAATGTACAGGAACGACAAAGCCTCAGCTGAACAGGTTTATTTGAATTCCATCTTTAAACGTACTATTCTGTCATTTCGGTTTCCCTTCCGTCTGCTATTTTCATATTGCTCCATAAGAACATTCCCACTGAACTCCCACCACTGCAGCGTTCTCCTACATCAACAATGTGTGTTTGACCACTGCTGCTCGCCTTGTTTAATCACACACGTGCACGTGTCATTATTAATCCATGCCCCAAAGCTCTTGGCATCTCAAACTGGTTTCTTGAACATGAACGTGAACTGGACTCAAACGGCCCCACAGTCGCCACATCTCAGACCAATAGAGCACTTTTGGCATGGGATGGAACAGGAGATTCATAAACTTGGAGCCGACAAATCAGCGTCAGTCACGTAATTTCTGCATGTCAATCTGGACCGATCATATGATCTCAGCAACAAAACCCGGCAATCCCTCCATGGTCCTCACCAAGCGCAACTGTACAACACGGAGCTTCATCTCTCTAAAGCTCTATTGGATCCAGATAGCGCACCTATGCAACATCTCTCTGTAGCCCTAAACCCCCTCCCCCCAACACTGGGGCGAGGAGAAGAACTTAACCTTTCCTGTAGCAGTGCTGAGTCAATGCAGCTCCCCAGACTCCCCCACAGCAGGGCAGCCATCCTTTGCCGGAGCTCATTTGGTTTTGTTAAACCTGATTTAACAAAACTCTACCAAATGGCCCTATGCTCCAGCTAAATTGAACGAGCAGGTCTAAAAATAATCCTCGATTATGTGCAGCCCGGAGACATCCATGTTAGTCAGGGAAGGGAGCGAGGACGAATTCACACAGTCACACATCTTCATCAACCTCAGACTCAGAGTTCTGGTTATAATGAAGCACCACAGCAAGGACAAAGAGGCTATTCACAGATCATATTAGGAGATGCTTTTGTCCCCTTTTTCTTAAATGCAGGCGTGTTCCTCTGCAGGTGCACTCAGGTGCCGAAAAACCTGCGGGGAGGCTCACAAATATGACCTAGCCATGCTATTAGCGTTCTGTTTCCTGTTGATAAACGACCTCGTCGCCACGGCAACACGTTACTCTCTAAAAACATGAGGTGCGTCTGAAATCGCACCCTATCCCAGTGGACATTTCGATTCCCTATACAGAACACTAACACTGTTACCCACAATGCACCAGAGAAATAGAGAAACACAAGCCCAAAATATGATTTGATGACTATTAAAGGATGTGTGTTTTCTGGTGAAAAATGGTGTGTTTAATATTTATGTATTGTTCATGTTTTAGTGCGTCAGACAAATAAGTCGAAGTTATTTCTACAGAGCTTTTTATAACGGAGCGTTGTCTCAAAGCAGCTTTTTAATCTTCCATTAGCTTAAAAGGCCCATCCCAAATTGCGACAGTGGCAAGGAAAAACTCCCTGAATGTACAAGGAAGAAACCTTGGGAGGACGAAGACTCGAAAACGGACCCACGTAGCATTTTCAGCAAAATTAAAACATCGTTATACTGTGTTATTCCTCTGTGGCCGTAATGTTCGGAGATTTAATTTAGTTTCCTAAACCTGACTATAGATTTTTGTTTCCTCTTGTAATCTGATCTCACTTTTAAGACCTCAGAGGTTAAATTGAACAGCGCTTACCTGTATTATCCAACACTTTTTATATACTCTTTATAACTTTTTATATGCTTTCGCAAAAGTGAAGGAACTACAGTCTTCTGAAAGAGGTTTTGGGACCCTGGTGTAACGATGTGTTTTGTTGATTTTACAAATATAGGAAGAAGATATTATACACAGCCAGACAAAATGACTACAAACTTTATTCTTCTTCAAATGCGCCAGCGGTGTTCCGGTGTTCTGGGTTACCGATCGGAGGCTTGCTGGTTAAAACCCCAGGATCACCAATGTGCCAAGGTTAATCCCTTCAGCAAGAGCCTAAACTGTTTGACTTTTTTGTCTCCACTGTAAAACCAACACACATATAATAATAAATAAATCAATAAATGTAAAACTCTAAATGTGAACAATGTGGCTTAGTTGTTAAGTTTCTGCTCTACTAATCACGAGGTTGTGGGTTGAATTACAATGCTGTGCAAAAGTCTCAGGACACCATTAGAGTGGTATCACCGCTGACTCACAGCAAAAAGGTCCCGGGTTCGATTTTAGGGTGGAGTCTGCATGTCCTCCCTGTGTCTGCGTGGGTTTCCTCCGAGTACCGTGGTTTCCTCCCACAGTCCAAAGACATGCGCGTTAGGTTAACTGGTGTCTCTAAAGTGGCCCAGAGGTGTCGGCGACCCCGTGTGGATTGAGCGGGAGATATTAGATGGATGGATACTGTCGATGACTGGGCCCAAAACTTTCACTTGGATTTGTCACTTCCCTAATCCTCTTTTCCACTGATGTTCGTTCCGGTCTTTGTGAGCTTTAGCATTTCTTATCCTTTTCACCCTGTTCCCCTTCCAAAAAAAGTGGTTCCTTGCCTGCTACCCTGCCACAATAGACCCGATTTGAACCTGCACTGACAGTAGAAGATGCTGACAGCTTCCAGATGCTGCGTTAATGCTAAAGCGTAAGGGGAGGTCACATATAAATACTTACCACTCCACCCAGCAGAAGCGGTTTCCCATATTGCATAGAAATGTACTGCATTTTCGTTTCGCATTCTACTTAGCGTTCCACTGCTCAGCTCGAAAGCCACATCCACGAAAAGGTGTCTGGTAAATTCGGTAAACACAACATGAGCAAAGTCATCCCGACTCACCGCCAGTCGTCTGCGTTTGTGGCGTCAGCAGAACTCGGGGCTTTGTTTTGAGTCTCCAGACCTGCCACAGATCAGCCCAAATGACCCAGTCTACTAGCCCTGCGATATTTTGACGTCTTACACTTGAAATGTTTACATTTTGGCCACATAAGAAGAAGCACACTGAGTGCGCCCTCTGCTTTTAACCCAGCCTGTAGTACACCCCCGGGGTCACACCTTACACGCAGCAAGATGACGGACGGCGAATCATGAAGGAAGCTGCCGGGAGAATGGAAGCCGCGGGTCAGGCGGCTGGGCGCAAATGCGTATTAAGGAGACAAAGGGGCAAAGGGGTAGCAGATGAAAGAGTATATTTTCGCCGTGTCATGCCCTGTGTGTCCTGTTAAACTGTCAGTAATTGGCAGGGCGCACTGAAAAGACTGATCACTGGAATGCCTAATGAAAGACTCGAAGCGTTTCCAAAGCAGAACCTTTAGTGTAACGGCCTGATAAGAACAGCATTCCTTTAAGCCACTGCACAAGCGTTTAAACGTACACAAGACGGCAAAAGGTTACAGACGCCACGTGCAATCAGTGGCATTAATAATGTCCCCATAAGCCTTACTGAAAGGTGCATATAAATCAATCACTGGCACCACAAAATCTCAGTCCTTTACCATCGCACTGAGGAGTTCAGAAACGTTAAATAAAAGCCCTGTCGCTACTACATACGACAATTGATCAGACTGCAGGTTGCTAGAGCCGCCCGGGGCAGTGTCCCCACAAGACCCGTTTGTCACCAAAACCAAGCAGAGGAGCAGCACCTCCTTATTAATGTCTAGGATTTAAGATCTGCAAGCTCGTCTAAAGGGGATATCCGGGTGAGCGGGTAAGGCTAACCCTACTGTACAGGTACTCCTCGACATACGATGGGAAACGACGTTCGGAAAAATCCATCGTATATTCTGCATACAGTGACACCTGGGTCCCAGAAGGCTTGTCGAGAACTGAGAACGAGCAAATATTTCCAGTGAGGAAGAATGTGAATCTGTTCCAGATCCACAGAAACTCCACACTGTGTAGAGCATTAGATGAATTGATGGAGTTGTATTGTACACGAGCTCCCTGATGGGGATCTGTTCTGACAAATCCATCATCGTTTATATTCAGCATGAACTGAGGAGTGGGGCGAAGGTTCATGTTTAAAACCCTAACCTACAGTTCTGCCAAATTCATGAACACAAAGCTTCTGTTATAAGAAGGTGTTAAGAAAGCTCATGTAATTTATCGAGTAACGGATTGACACCGAAACTAAAAGCTAAACGTTGCAATGGTGAACTCCCCTTCTAGCTATGATGCTATAGTTAGTGCTGCCGGAGTTTCATGCTGCACATGGCTTCAGTGATTGTTAATAGACTCTATTTTCTAATAACCAGTAACTAGATTTTTTCTTTTCTCTCCGATCTGATGTTCCTGCACCAAACACTTAGATGATCCTCCACCTCATCAACAGAAACCAGTCCCACCAGAGTGCGGTAACTCCCACCATCATTTAGTCACTTAGAGACGATGTGCCTCCAATAACTTACTGCTGAGGTTCGTTATTTCATTTAAATTGTATTATTTACTTAATTTTACTGTTACTAAAACCTAATTATTTCTATTAACATCTAAACCACCCAAGGAGAACGAGTTTTGGTCCTCCGAAGGTTTATTCCTTCTATATTCAGGGAGTTTTTCCTTGCCACTGTCACCCTAGGCTTGCTCAATTTGGGATTGGCCTTTTAAGATCATATAATATTGTACATCTGCTTTGAGACAACGCTCCGTTATAAAAAGCGCTCTAGAAATCAATTTGACTTTGATTCAGGGCACTAACATAGCTGCTAATGCTAACTGCAGCCTGTGTTATGGAGGATTCCGTTCTTGTTTCTGTTTTCCTTTCGGTTGGCTGTCACTACAACCCTTTTTAGGATCCATGGGGACTTTTATAGGACTCATTCGCCCTACGAATACAGTACGACAGATGTAAAAATAAAAAAGACACACAACAAAAATAGAGGAGAACAAACAAAAATCTACAACGAGCAAATTAAGAAAGTGTGCCAAGCAAAGGATAAGAACCAACATTTTTCCCTGGTCAAAATATTCAGAGCCGGTCGAAAACCGAGATAAAGCTTATTTTATTATACGGTGTTAAATATCTCATGTAAATTTTAAAATAACGAACAGTGCCATAACTGTGGCTTTTCCCAGCGCTCACTGATCGGATTACTGACAAGATTAGATTTTGTGCAGTTATAAGGATTATTAAGTGCATGTGAACACACTCTGAATCAGATTTTTGCGATCAGGTTTCCAGGCATTCATCCGATGCGAGCAATCTGCGTTTACAACACCACTTGATTAATCAGATCACAAGAGAAATCTGATTAGGATCAGATTATTGATTGCATGATTATTGATTGCATTGTTATACATGGACAACATGGAGTGAAATGATTTGTCCAAAGCCCCAGGGTGTGATGTATACATAAAAAGTAAGATAAATAATAATACAAATATAAGTAAGCTGTTGTAATATTTACAATGGAAGTGTAAGTGATGTGTGTGTAAAGTGCGGCGGTGCACTCACTGAGAGCGAGAGAGGGCAAGGAAGACCTACAGCGAGCGAGAACGGAAACAGAATGGAAAGGTTTCTGACACAGAACATCTTTCAGTCATGAAGCCTGTTGTTAAGAGGCAACTTTATGAGCCCGTCACGTGTTTCCGACTGTCGTGCCGAAGCTCGCTCCATTCACACTGTTGCAGAGCCTGGCATGTAATTGGAAAGCATGCATCTGTGCACGGCTGCCTCTCTGCCTACAGCCCATAAAATTGAATGTATGCTCTGTGTCCGGAGTCCTGCCCGACTGTGACACATCTTCCTCTCATGGCTGATCGCCAGCTTCTATTATTACAACACAGGGCAGGATTTGGCTGGTCATGAACCTGACCCTCCTTAACGGCGTTCAGTTTTTCCCTACAGACACTGGGCTCAGTTCATTTCAGTCAAACCTGCCTGAGTTTAGGTCTTTGTGAGTTTGTGTATCCAGGTGAGAACACGATAATCACACTCCGGGGGTGCAAACTGAAACGCTGTCACGTTATAGCGGCAGAACTCGTATGGTGTTCAGCTCACACGTCATGGGCACCTCATACACACACATTACAGAGCTAAAGTTTGTAGAGACAGTCTTAAAGCTTCAGGCACTTTCACACCAAGCCGTTCTAGAGACTGATTGGAAGAAAGGAGCAGTAGTTCTGGGGCCTTTTATGGTTTTTGTTCGAACTTCAGAGATAGTTTTGCTTAGACGAATCTAAATCGTGTTGTAGCTCCTCCGTCGCATACAGGCTCGCTAAAGCCCGGACTTCACTATCGGTCCATTCATCTGTTTGTTTGGTTTTTTTTATTTTGTATTTTTGCAGAATTAAGCACTGAGTAATGGAGAAGCACGAACAGTGTAAGTCTGTTCTACAGAAAGTCATAAACCATGTCAGAACCCTACTCGTAAATTACTCAGCTACTATTACAAAATGGCAGCTGGATGATGAAACTGGATCGATATTTCAAAACGACCCTCCTGAATGTGAAAGCAGGCGACGGATCTAACAAAGGAACACAGCTGGATGTGAAAGAGACGGCACGGCACTGAACTGGCTCCATATAACGACATAAAGGCCGAAAGCAGGTCAGAAGTTCTAGCTGGAGAATAATGATTACTCACAAAGAGAGAGAGCAATAAATCAATATCTGGGAATATTACGACAGAGCAGCAGATTCTGAATCCCAATCTTTCTGAATACTGATGTTAATATACACTACTGTTTTTTTAAACACCGGCCCTTTTTTTATCAGTAAAAAAAACCCATCAAAGATGCTTTTTTATTTTGATCATGTACTGTTTAGATTGTTTTATATCATTTATTCAAACTAGGGATGCGTCAGCATTTTTAACATCCAAGTATCTCAGAAATCGGAAGTTTTTTCCATTCAGATTAGACTTTTTTGAGTCAGTGTCTTTTGGGCATCCTGAGGAACTGGTGTATATTCCCAGATTCCTCACATTTTTGTAACTAAACTGCTCACTGCTTGTTAAGATCTGTGGTGTGGACCCAAAGATGCGGGAATGAAGGAACCCCACGACGTATTATAGGCATGGGGAAATATAATAACGAAAAGGGATTATCTAAAAAGGCAGAGCACTTCTCCACTCTCCAAAACACAAAAGGGGAAATCGCGGAGACAGAGGTCAAGCGTGCTCAGAGCGCGAAGAGACGCCGATTTGGGACCCTCCCAAATTGAGTGGCACCAGAGGGCGAGCATGAGCTCGAGCGTGCATTGTGGCACGCGGAAGAGGAACCGGGTCACGTCCCAATAGGAGCACGGAGCCGGCTTCAGGGAGGCTCGACAGGAGACGAACGAAAACGGGAAGGCAAAACTAGGATCTTTCCCTACAGGGCTAAATTTACCTCCGAGGTTACCCTCGTACACATCCATCCCGTCTCTAAACGCCCCAGGATATAACCGACTACCCTCACGAAGGAAAAAAGGATGTGAACGAGGAGTGGTGCGTTCCCCAAATGAGTTGCGACGCGACCGAAGGACCGTATATTCATTAACAACGTGGCAACGAACAATGCTAGGAGCTCCACTTTCATAGTAGAACCCCCAGGTGTACGATATCACGTCGTTAAACACGCACCACATAAAAACCGCCTTCACCGGACGCTCTGTAATGGCAACTGGACCGACCACGAGCGCACCGGGTGTCTAAGGTAGGCTACGTAACACTGCTATCCCCTAATTCTGTGAGCAGTGCACTGTATTATCTTTTCATGGGACAACACTGAAGATAGGACACTTGGATGTAATGTAAAGTCATCCGTCTACAGTTTGTATAACAGTGTAAATTGTGTGCCCTTGAAATAACTCAACACGCACAGTCATTAATGTCCAAGCGGCTGGCAACAAAAGTGAGTACACCCCTGAGTGAAAATGCCCAAATGCCCAAATGCCCAAATGCCCAAACTCTCGTGAGCATGGAGTTCATTAGAGCTTTACAGGTTACCACCCCGATCCTTTTCCACTCCTCCATGATGACACTACTGAGCTGGATGTTAGAGATCTTGTGCTCCTAAAGCTTCCGTTTAAGAATGTACAACAGAAGCTCGATAGGGTTTAAGTCTGGAGACATGCTTGACCTTCACCCTCAGTTTCTTTGGCAAGGCAGTGGTCGTCCTGGAAGTGTGTTTGGGGTCGTAATCATGTTGGAATACTGCCCTGCGGCACCGTTTCTGAAGGGAGGGGATCACGCTCATGCATCAGTTTGCAGTTAACCTTTGCAGCACGTTAATGTTGGCAGCGCTACTACATCTCAACTTCTTTGGTGGACCATTATGAGGCCTGTTCTGAGTGGAACATCTCATGTTTAACAGCTGTATGGTGTTGGCCTCCGTGCTGCAGCTTACCATCTTCTTACAGCCCAGGTCATCTTTATGTAGAGCAACAATTCTTTTTTTTTTTTAGCTCTTTAGAGAGTTCTTTGCCATGAGGTACCAGGGCAATAACACCAAATTTAACACAAATGTTCCCCGTTCCCATCTGAGATCTTGTAATCAGGGATCAACACCAGATCAACACACAGTGAGTACGATTGAGTTGCTGAACCTAAAACAAAACTGTAGACATCTCAAACTATCAAATGCAAGTGTGCCAATAATCATGTTGAAATTTGTTCATAACCATTTCTTCTTTATAGGGGATTTATTCTTATTCATTTATTTATTTTTATTATTATTTTAGACTAAATTTCCTCCAATTAAAGGTTGCGAGCTCATGCTCATTCAGCTAAAGGTCAGTTTCTTATAATCCTTTTTTACTCATTTACGCTACATATTTCATATTGTCTTTTAGCAGACACCCCTATCCAAGCTTCGATAAGAACTACGGCCCCATTTTTTCCTTATTTTTGTTAGTAATTTATAGCACGTTGCTGCCTTTGTTATTATTATCTGCAATTCTATTTGTTCTATTTCTATTAACTGGTTTATCCTGGGTCAGAAAAATGTACAAGGAGACAGTAAAAAAGGGACCACTGGAGAAATAATGTTATGATAGACACTGTAGAATCATAATAATTATGTTTAGTTAATGGCCTTTCTCAAGGACCCAACAGCAGCAGATTGAAACGTTGGACCTTCTGGTCCATAGTCCAGTAAACAAACCACTAAGCCACCACATCGTTAGTGACTGTGTACAGTTTATTACACTTCCTACTTAGTATTACTATTAGTACAAACTAACTCTTACAATTAACATCTAAGCCACCCAAAAAGGTCTGGTCCCTTTTCGAGTCTCAAGGTTTCTTCCTTACAAAGTTTAGGGAGTTTTTTTTCCTTGCCACTGTTACCCTAGGCTTGCTTAATTTAGGATTGGCCTTGTAAGATAATATACTATTGTAAAGCTGCCTGGAGACAACGCTCCACTGTACAAAAGCGCTTTAGAAATCAATCTGATTTGAAGTTGGCTTGACGCTTGTGCCCATAATTGAGGAGTGAACTAAAACCATCTTACAAACATCTGGCTTGCGCGGTCGTAGTATCGCAGTCGGTGTGAGGGTGGTATTAGCACGTTCTGCTTGTTAAATTGGATCCAGTAAACGAACGCAGGTGGCAGAAAGCATAAAAATAAGCAGGTGTAAATGCACGGGTGGGATCAAATCCCACATATTTTAATATCCATGCTCTAGCCTGTTAGTGCAGGGTGTAAATGGCACCTTTAATAAGGCAAGTCTTTAGTGTGACACATCGAGAGCGGTGAACAGAGAGCTCCAGCACAGCTGGATGTGAGAACATGGATCAGAACTCCGAATAAATCACTAATAAAAAACACTAATAAAACTCGCGTTACACATCCCTACTCTGGCATTTAATTAAAAGCAGTTTAAGCAGCGTCGTTTTTTTATCGGGCAGTAAAGTGTTTCACAAAGTCTTTTCTCGTCTCTTTAATTTTTATTTCAGCCATGAGGTGAGAATAATCGAGAAAGGCTGAGATATCAGACCAATGAAGAAACGACTCACATGTTTAACGCAGACTTGTTAAACATCTCGCTCTGCGTCCACGCCAGGGTTCTGCCCGTTTCCTGCCACGGACCCAAGGCCTTTAGAGAATGTAAGGAGCCTTTTTAAAGGAAACCTTTTCAAGGAAACACAATGAGGCACAAACGACGCAAAACCCAATCAAGCCTACAAAAGCTGCATTTCCCTAAGATTATATATGACAGCGCACAGCAGCAGCCTCGCAATTAACTTTAAACTGGTATGACTCATAGAATTCGGGGCATAAATCCGGAGCAACGGAGGAGTGAAAGAAAGACAACAACCGTAACGGCTTCTGGAAAATTTCACCTCAGCAATTTCCCACCGTCACATAACGAGATCAATTCGTGCACAACATTAACCAGCCAAAGGACAAAGAAACTAATATTAAAACAGAAAAGAAACAAAAAGTAATCCTCCGGGTAAAACCTCATACCCTTTTCTCCAGCTCATTTAGATCAGGGGGTAAACAAAGTACAAAGTAACGCATTACAGTAATCCGATTACTTTTTCCTGTAACGCAGTAACGTAAAGCGTTGCAATTTAACACTCACTACTCTCGCAGTACAGTAACTTTAATCAGAGCGGGAGATCCAACGCCAAAAACGAACCAAGAATCAATACAAGAATTATACGTTTGTAGTTCTAAACGTGTTTAGGGTGTTTCTGCTTACTTTTTGTCTCTCCCACCATGTTATTTCGCAAATGCACCCTTATGCAAATTAGGCGACGACTTCATTTAGTGAATGACTTTCCTTTGCTTTAAGAATAGTTAAGTTCATTTTATAAATGCTTGTTACTGCACCTGCTGCTCCATTTGGTTCCTTAATTAACCAAAATAAAACATAAATCCTACTGTCTATATTTTTTTGTACTTTCCAGATTTGTATGAGGGTTTAATTCGAGTATAGAATGTAACTTAAAAGTAATGTAATGAGGAACGAGATGACATTTTCCAGAAAGTAATGAGTAAAGTAATCCCATTACAATTTCACTTAAGTAATGAGTAATCAGTAATATATTACTGTTTTTGAGCAACTTCCCCAGCACTGATCATGGTATAACACAATCTTATTATTATTATTATTATCAGTACAGGTATGGCAGAACTGGTTTTGCCTTGTTTTAATGTCTGATCTCATTAATGTCTAGGCTTGGCTATCATTTGCATTTCATCGATTTTTACTTAGGTTTCAATGGGAAGAAAAGGCTGAATGTGAAAAAGATGACTTTCCTTTTGGATCACAGGTTTGTCCTTGCAGCAGCAGAGAATACATTTAACCAGTAATAAGTGAGAGGGGTTTGGTTTCCCCTAATCACCGTTTTGGACGTTAGACCACGCTATGTAGCATTAGAGCTAGAGGAGCGCAGTTGGTCGATTCTGCAGAAGCTCAACGTCATGCTGGTGTCCGAGATGTTTTGCCAAGTTGGAGATACAGCCTCATTTGTACACAACACAATGCACACATATTACATTTCACCTTTTTACGTGTCAAAGTGGAGCTAAATTGTTTAGTCTAGTGTTCGGTTGTAAAGATGTATGTGATTACATGACACACTGCACCTGGTAGATAGGAACACGACAGTAGGAACCGACACATGGAAGCAAAAATGGATTCATTTAACCTGATTCTTTCCAACAACTTTCCAACAAACCCCGACTGGGGTCTTAAGAATTAGAACAGAAATCAAACTGTCTTTTATGCATCTTATTCACGTCTGAATGACAGAAGACCAGTACGAGGGATCCCTGACAGTAATAGAATCACAGGCAGAAAACATGTTAACGTTCCTTTTCGTTTTCTCTTGTACATCAGAGCGCTGTACTAAATGATTTCATATTGCCTTTTAATTAATGTTATTGGTAAAAATAGAACACTATGTGCAAACTATCTAAATTACTACACCATATAACCGTGGTAATGTTCCAAACATGCTGTTTCACAGAGGTTATGTAGTTTACACTGTACACTTTACAAAGGCCAACTTGATAATAACACAATGCTACAACAAACAATAAATAAAGACGGAGATTGCTTAAATATTATTTTTAGCCAATTCTTATTTTTAGCAGGTTTTCTCCATAGCTACACCTCACTCTCTCCTCATTAACCTAATTTGTCGTGAATATGAAGAGCAATTTGTGCACACACTAGGTTTAGACACTAAATTTACATTTAGGTTTATGTTTTGTGCTCATGCGGTGTGTTGTGCAATCACCCCAACATACAGTACTGTGCAAAAGTCTTGGGTCACCATTAGATGAGATATACCATTAACCATATATCACTATTTCTTTACGTCTTTTTGTTAAAATTGAACAGGAAGATTTAGGAAATAAGTACACAGTATTAAAAAACAGGGGGGAAAAAACAGCTTCTAGGCTACAGTGGCAATTATTTAGCAATGTAAGCATTTTTACGCTTCATCTGGATCCCAAGTTAATCTGAAGAAGCTGGATTGGGAGTGGTATTTTTCCAAATGTAACAGCCAAGAAACTATTTCAGACAGGGAACACAGCAAAAAGGCTAAAAGATCATAAAGATTGCAATGAAAATGTTACGGAACAGGAGGGAGGAGCCAAAGATGGGGGAATGAAGGAACCCCAGGACGTATAACAGGACGTGAATGCGAATCAGGGACAATCTGCGCCGGTACGGCAGAGTGCAGATGTGCAGTGAGCACGAATAAGCGCCGATTTCCAAATCGAGTGGCGCAGAGGCGCTTCGGAACGTCAAGGGGCGAGCCCAAGCCTGAGAGCGCTGAGAGCGCTAAAGAAGCCGTTCGGGGCGCATCCCAAACGGAGCAGCCAACCGGACTGAGTGACGCTACGCGGTAATAAGGAGTGAGGCAAAAAGCCTGGGAAAACCCTGATACTTCCCTTTCCGGCTACGTTACCTCAGGGGTTTCCCTCTTACTCATCCGTCAGCACTAAAAGCCCTAGGATGTCACCAATTAAGCGTAGAGACAGACACAAATTGAAATGCGATCGCCAGCATCTACGTGTCGCGTCGCGGACACGAGAAAAGGCGTACTGAGTATGACGACATGACGCCGAACAACGCTAAAACCCTCACTTAAGTAACGGGACCTCCAGCTGTTCGTCATCACGTCGCCAATCAATCACGGGACATAAACCGCCTCACCGATTGCTCTGTAACTGCACTCGATGAGGACGGCGACTCGCACGGGCACGCGAGTTTGGACTCCTAACAGAAGATCAGTGGAAAAGAAGATCATAGAGTAACGAATCCAAGTGAAATTTTTGGACCCAGTCATCAGCAATAGGTCGCACAAGGACATTATACATTTTCTAAAACAACAAATCTAATAGTGGCCTAACATTTTTGCACAACACTGTAGCTCTGAAGTATTCATCGGAAGGTTGTGAGTTCGACTCCAAGCACTGGCCTAAGCTTAACCTCCAACTTCAGCCGAATTATAATTTGCTGAGGATGAAAGCGTCTGCTAAATGCTGTAAATGTACACAGTCTTAGTGGAAACACATCACATCCGAGTTCAAAGAGAAAACATTTAACCTCCAGAAGCTTCTCCATTAAGCCCTGGAGTCAGAAGCCTGGCTGGTGCGGTTAACCATGCGTTCCATCTGAGAAAGCTCTTTTATCTCCTTTAGTCGTGCCTCAGCTTTGTTCCTGACGTTCCTCATTCTCATTCTTCATCCAGAGCTTTTCTTCCAGCACACATCAGTCCATCAGTCACTCAGGAGCAGATGGAGTGACGGCTACAGTGGCTGATATAGCTCCGTGGTTAATGACATTGACAGTGTGTTTCTGTAACTGCTTCAGAAGTCAAGAGCAGTGCAAAAGTTTCTAATCTTAAGTGTACCGTGTACCCACTGTGACCCCGCTTACCCTGCTCAGGGTCCCACAGGGGGTCCGAAGCTTATCCCGGAATCCGCTGGCATATGAGGCGAGGTAGAAATGTAACACAGTACAATTACACGGTAACCGCTCCAGCCCGAGGTTCCAACCCAGACCCCCAGGAACCACAGCAGCCGATGTGAAGAGTCATAGGGTTTGATTAAGAGATACTGGCTTGTGTGCGATTTATGCTTCGATCCTCAAATTTTCCAGGTCAGCCTTTCAGGTAGAGTAATCGTAGCGACTTTGATCATTTCCAAAACAATTATTATCTGATCGAATACAACACTGTGCAAACGTATACAACGTGGACTCACGATCAATAATTAGGCAGGGTCTGGGTAAATGCTTACATTTAAATACGCAGGACAGGAAATCCTCACTGGTTGCACAAACAGCATTTCTGACCGCACGCAGTAGCTACTGTACAAGCTGGGTTGGCGAGACGTCGCGAGGCGTGAACGACGAAAATAAGGCGTGGAGGAACAACTCCGAAAACATTGGGAACAACGAATTTACTAAGCTCTTTACGACATCATCATCCCACTGAACGAGTGGAATTTTACACAGCTGGCAAAGGGAAAGGGACCTGCTGTCTCTACTGAGCAAAGAAGTTTCCATTGCGTGCCGTGTGACGTCATTTATAGTACGTGGAATTAAATCAGACTCAGCTCATCTGATCATGTGTTGAAATGAAAAAAAAAATAACGAGAAAATAAAACGCCGAAAGACTTATTCAGGGAAAAGTGCATCGTTTTACAGTGTTCACACCGCAAAAATAAAAATTACAAACTCTGTACCGTACCGTACATCAAATTGGATTTAATCAGGAGCAGAATGTATCGTTAAACCTTTTCTTAATATGTCATATGCAGCATGACGGTGGAGCTCCTATATTCCAAGTACTAGTTCATTACCGCCTAGAGTGTGGGCCATTAAAACCCCGGTCTCTGTGGCAGAATGAACATCCCTGCCCATCCCTGGAAAAGCCAGCACCCTGAACAAGATGGCAGTTAATCTGAGGGCCACCAGTGGTTGTTACTGCCATGCTGGGAATGATCCACAGCCGGGTGGGAAGGCACTGCTAGGACTCTAACTAGTGTTTTAGACTGCTGTGCCAGACACACTGTAAAAAAACATATTTGGCGTGACTGCTGCTCCTGGCCTATCTATCTTCGAAATCGTTGTAATGTTAGTCTAATTAGAAGACATTTCCAACCGTGTCTACCTTTAAGTTCTTACTTCCAAATCTGCACCGAGCCCATATGCAATAGGGGTGTGTGTGCGGAAGCGTGGAACTCTGCCGGATGATGAAAGCGGGCTGATAAAGCATAGCCACTGCAGGAGGCCTGACAGCAGATCCTGTTTCCCGTGTCATCGTTGTGCCTGCTTCAGGCCTGCTGACGTTCGGTGTGGTTCTTCGGTGATCCATCACATCTGCAAGGCCTCTGTCCTCCAAAGCCATCTCTAGAGCAAAGGATTCCTTGAACGTGTCATTTTAAACCGTTCAAGTATTACAAAAACGATCGCCAAGAACACGAGGTCATCTGTGCCGCTTTATCTCGTTCAAATACAGGGATATAGAGGAGCACAGCATGACATCCATTCACATATACGTCTGGGATACAAGGAGGTTATTATCCCTATTACAGAGGCTATGAACCTACATAATCCATAATGTAATGACAGATAACATCTGACCTCCTGCCACAGGAATTGTTATTAATCACCAAGTAAGATAATGAGCCCTTGACTATGAAGTTACAAATAAAAAAAAAAAAAAAAACCATGGTCTGCAGCCGTGACAAACGCTGAATATACTGGGGTCAGTAACAATAGAGGACGAGAACAAAACCAAAGAACATCTTGGAGAATTCTGCTTATTCCTTCTATGAAACCCTGAGAGCACTTGCAGCAACAAAAACATCCCTCCGATGTGCTCTAGGAAGCGCTACTGAAAATCTTTATTGCCGGGCACATGACGATTCGTACCAGCATGCTATCATTATCCCAGCGTGAACAAAATAATACACCAGCTTAAGCGCTAGGACTCTGTATCACACACGATGATGCTGAAAAATTTGTGATCGATTGAAATTGGTCCGTGATCTGCCTACACAGAGATCCCCGAAAGTGTCGATATGGCAACCCAAGCTCAAGGTGTTTTAATATCCAGACACTGCTTTATTCACTGGTCCAGCTCATTAACCCCACCAGTCAAACCATTAAGCAAGAAAAGCCCAGAGTGGGCATGTGTAAAGACAAGATTGGCACATCTGGCAGAAACACAATGAAGCATTTTAATCACGTTCTACAAAAGCACCCCAAAGAGTACACAGAAAGTAAGATAAGTGCTCAAGGGTCCAATGGATAATTTAAAAAAAAGATTCTCTACATGAGAAAATGTATCACTGAGGCTCCGACGTTTGACCCGGCCCACTTTTATAAAGAGTTGTCTCTCGTTTCCAAGTCTCACACCCTAATTACCTCTCATTTACAGGCACACGTTGTTTAACGACCAGCTATTACCATGTAGCCAGTACTTTTTTTCGTTGCTGACTTCTAGAGGTAATTCTTACCTGGAAGCCTCTTTCAGTCATTATTCTGACTAGAGTTTCTGGTAAACTTCGTAGACTTCCCTTGGATTTTTAGCCGCATCCTTCACGCTACGGCCTTTGGTAATCCCAAATGTAATCGCTGCTTTTTGCCAATTTTTAACATCTGGCTTTGCGACCCATTTTTCACACGCCCAACAAGACCATCAATGCACTGTACCACCTCTTCTCAATCCGTGGAGCCCGTTGCACACCCGCACATAAACATGGCCTGGTCATCCTTGTGCAGCGCCACCTGCCGGGAGCTGAAGTTACTACCTCTTTAGAGCTAAGCTTATTAAGGCCAACGTGCTCCGTTATTTCAGTTGTTTTATAGAATCGTTGTGCTATACATTCATCAGGACAGGAATTTGTTTTGGACCTCTTTCCAGTTTGCATATTACCAAAGAAATGTGGTAAACGAGGTGTCAACTCAGTCACCCCTGCCTGTATAATATTGCTTATTAGTTCCAGTAACTGTGCAGTGAGAAAAGGTTTAGATCGGTCCAACGGCCAGATTGAGCATTTTTAATGCCACTGCATCCACTGTTGCCATCGCTTGCCTGGTATAAAGATAGTTCCGATGTGACTTAGTAAACAGGGTTTATAAAACGTATCTGCCGTTCAGGGATTTATGGAGTGAACGCTGAAGGACATCCATGAGCCAAGCGGTGTGAGAAATATATACTGCTCACAAAAATTTGAGGACATTTCATTATGGGATATTTCACCTTTGAAGAATCACCTAATTTTTGTGGACAGTGTAGTTCTGGCAAGGATTGAAGTACATCGTCGTAGAAACACAGAAGACTCCTGAAATTAGGACTGTGAAGCCAATAATGATCAATTAAACGTTATGTCTTTATGGCGATATTTACTGTTTTTAACATTTCTATTTCTTTTTCTATCTCAGGGACTTGCTATTTATCCACGCTCTTACGTGGATAAATAGTTTTTAATCGTTTTCTCTCCGGTGGTGCAGTGGTAAAATACACAGAGACCCCTGTTTGGGACTAGATGATGCCTCTGGCATGGCCAAGGGTCACTATGAAAAACAATGCTCATGTCTGAGGAAGGAAATTTCAGACAGGGATCATCTTCCAGGGCCCATGCTGCCACTGTCGGGTCCTTAAGCAAGCGCCTTAAGCAACAATTGGGCCAGATGCTAGTCACTCTGGGTGAGAGGGTCTGCTAAACGCTGTTGACGTAAATCTAGTAAGCCTAAAATCAGGATTTTTCAAATGTAAACGTAAATGCATTAAAGCCCAGAATCAGTCCCAGTCACCTGATTTAAAACCTATAGAACCTGCAGATAGTCTGGATTAAAGAGCCAAAAGCACCCCACAAAATCCTACGGGCTATATGTAGAAGGCACAGTGCCTGAAAGCATCTGAAATTAACGTCCAATTTACTAAAGCGGTAGCTGATCACACAATCTGTGCTTGGTACTGCCTGGTAATTGCTCTCTGCTTGATGCACTCTGCAGTCACGCAGGGTTTAAAAGCCGCTCTTAAAGAGTGTAAATGTCTAACCACAGAGCCAAAAGAGGACCAAGGAGGAAGCGTGAGTTCACTGTGTTAATAAATCGTGTTATTTTTAAACGCTGACAATCTCAGAACAACTAAAATGGGCTTGATATGTCGTTAAAGTCCCATAATAATTGGCTCCAAACAAATTACCCTAATGAAATCACTGCATACATAATCGAGTGCTTCTGTCTTTTAACACCACGTATTCAGCACCAGGGTGTAAGGTTGCCAGATTTAAAGGACACATTCCAGAATAATGCTACGACTAGTTATGAGATTAAGCAAACATCCGTGTCAAAAACACACTCTTTAGGTACATCTTTTGCCTAAACTCTTCATGGCATTCGAGATTCAACATTGTGCCGGAAACATGGCTCGCAGACGCTGCAGATTTCGAAGCTGCAGAACCAGGAAGTGAATCTCCTGTTCCACCATGTTCCAAATGTGGATTCTGTATTGGATCGAGATCTGGTGACTGTGGAGCCGTTCGATTAGCAGCGAACTCATTCTCATGTTCAAGAAACTAATCCGAGATGATTTAAGCTTTGGGACATCAGAAGGTGGTACACTGTGCTCACAAAGGGGTGCACATGGTCAATAACAATACTCAGGTAGGCTGTTTGGTTGAAATTAAGGAGGCCAGAATGTACCATGAAAATTCCCCCACGTCACGATCGACAAAAGAATGACGACACGTTTTTGTTAAGAATGTTAAGCTCATGCCTGATCCTCAAAATCATAGCCAATGATCTGAAACGGGGCCATCAACCTCGCAGGTTCGTTTAAGCCCTGGTCCGGAGACGGCATCTGAGCCACATAATGAGCCAGCTAATGAGCCACATACGATCGACTCTGAGCCAGAGCCAACTGAAGAGTGGCTTGACCAGTTTCCCTGACTAAGATACACTAAAGCCGAGTGTGGAAAATAGTGCATTTGTGACTGGTTCTAATACATTTTGAATCGAAACGCTGAAAAAGCACATCACATAAATTACTGCACTGCCCAAGTGTTCCCTCACCCCGTAGCCGAGGCCGAGGTGATAACCAAATTTAACGTTGCCTACCATATTGCAAGAGAAGAACTTCCTTCCACTAATTCTTCATCGCAAAAGTGGCTTGAAGGTGAACCCGACCTACAGCCACGTGAGTCCAGTTTATAAAACTCATCGCTGATACATTGGAAAAAAGACATGCAGATTATGAACAGTGCGTACGTGTCAATCCTGATCCCGACGGAGACACGATTATCGCCACAAAGGAATGCGGTATCTTTTGGATACACTTTAAGCTCCAACTTTAAGCACCGAAACTTTTTCCAGTAAACTATGTTACCTTTCTTGTAAAATTGCGCTTTACTTACGTAACTTTATGTTGAACAGATTGTTAGTTACTCACTTACAAGTCAATATTTCCCATATAAACAGAAACGTGAAATAAATTTAAAAAAACTACAAAACTGCGGTGTTAACTTTGGGTGCACTTAACTTTTGCGTTGGTGCACCTAAGAAAAAAACGTTTTTTCGGGGGGGGCAACCAATGCAAAAAGGTAGTCTAGAGCCATTACCTTCCTTCTTCATCCTGATGCTGGGTTTGAACTTCAGATTGGAGGCTGACATTTTTTCAGGAATCAGGTCACGTGATTCCTGCGGGATGGGACTCAATTTAACTATTGCTCATGTGATCGGGACGGTACAGGATTAAAAAAAGTTAGCGGGAGCAGACGGGAGCGGGAACCAGTAAATAAGACAAAAGACAACCATAGAATAGGCACCGCCATTTTGTCTTTTTTCTTTTAAGAAACATAGAGTAACGCAATTCTAAAGAACTACACAACCCAGAAACCAACGGTGCTTCCGGCCACAGCTTCCCGCCGGAATTCATAGAACAGCAGCAGTGGAGGGAGGAAACACAAGAGCTGCTGCGTCTGAAATCGCACACTTCCGTACTATACAGTACGCAAACGCAGTAGGCAAGAGCATGTAGTGTGTCCGAATACAAAGTTTGCCATTTCGGACGGAGCCAAGCTCAGAAACTAACGTCGTAAAAATTAATTTGCAACGCAAAGTCAGAAGTAACGACTTATCTCTAAAGCTTCCTAGGCTCTTTTTTCTTTATACAAAACTCACAGTGTGTGAATTGTGAAGGTTATGCTTTTGTGTAGATTTGTTGTTTGACAGCAGTTCTCTTGCTTTGTGCAGTTTTTTCTTTAGGCAAATTAATGCTTAATGTCTTAAGGAAATAATTGCTCAATAAATGAGTAAAATGCAACGTTATGTTTGGGTTTATTCAGCAGGGATTTAGCAGCTTCTCCTCCATAGGAAAAACTATAGGGACCACAGGCCGTCTATTATTTAAGGTTTGAGGCCTTTAGTGAAAGATTTATTTTTGATTAAGGCATAAAATGTCTCCCTATATTACCACAAATGAACTGTACCTGTTGCCATATCCTTTGAAATAAAACTGCAGAACCCAAACTAATCTTAAAAAGAATGGGGACAAGATTAAATTTAATTGTATTGTCTAAAAACTAAATTAAATAGGAAAAATGGAAGCGGTACAGGAGCAGGAGTCATTTTGAATGGGAGCGGGATGGGAGTGAGAGTCATTTTACCAGGAGTGGGACAGGACAGGACTTTTTTTTTATTCCGATGCCGGATTGGGATGGGACAAGATTATTTTCTGTGGGAGTGGGATGGGACAGGAATGAAAATCCACTCCCGCGTCACCTTCTACTGTGGACTTAATAAAACACTAAAGTCAGCATAAGTTTCTTTCTTTGTGTTTTTTGAGACAGTTTGGAGGATTTTTGCTGTGTTCCTCAGTATGAAGACTTAATTGTATTTTGGGAGATTTTGGGAATGTACATGTAACTCGCAGCTTGCTCGTCTTTTTTTATGAAGGTTTTTACCCCCTTCTGTGGACCCAGCTCTTTTCAGGTCATTGATCAGATCCTCCCATGTAAGTCCTGGCCTGATTCCTGTCCTTCCTCAGAATCATCCTTACCACACTGGGTGAGATCTTGTATGGAGCACTAGACCGAGAACGACTGACAGTCATCTTGGTCACCACCCACCCCCACCCCCACCCTACTACCACCCCCACTGGATACTAAAATTGTACAGTGTTCTAAAAGGGTTTTGTGCATATGTCTGTATTTCTTCATATGACATATTGGTACACCTATTTAAGTAACCCAATAAAGTCCACATAATTCAATAAATAGCTACTCTGTGTGTGTGTGTGTGTGTGTGTGTGTGTGTGTGTGTGTGTGTGTGTGTTTGAGTGATCACTGTCAGCTTTCATAACTTAGTGAGTGTACAGGCGACTGACTAAGACAGACTAAAGGGCAGAGGTCATTTATGAAGTATTGAACTGAAAGAGAAGGTGATCCAGTGCTATGTAATGAATTCTCTCTCTCTCTCTCTCTCTCTCTCTCTCTCTCTCTCTCTCTCTCTCTCTCCCTCTCTCTCTCTCTCTTCATATTTCTAGGTTTATCATCTTCTATACTTTGTGAGAAGTTCTCCCACACACAAACACACACTCACAACAGACTGCCTCAAGAGAGTTTTATATACTGTAGCTATTCCTCCGCTGTCAAGACACAGTAGTTTTCAAACTCATTATTTTTTGGTGATTTCACAGAAAGCTCAAAAGAGATTGTTGTACTTGTATCCCTATGTGACCAGAGCTGAGCAATATAGCAAAAATACCAAAATAAAAGACATTATGATAGAAAATTCTATGACATTAGAATTTCCAATGTCCATTTTAATGTCCAATCCGTTACACTGAAACAGGACCAAGTGAACACACTTGATTCCATACTCTCATAGTGAGTTTTAAATGTCTGTCTATCTCTTTGAAGTACTCTCTACAAAACTCAGAAAAAAACTTTGATGTCATATTAAAAACACATTTCCTGTGTTGTGAGTTATCTTGCATGGGAAAAAAGCCCTGAGAACCTAACTTCAGGAAAAGGGACACATCTATCATGACTCCATTCCTCTTCTCTTCTTCTCTCTCTATGCAAAAGCCTAACAATGGCCATATCCTGACATGGAGGCTTGAGACAGTGTGGCGCTCTCTGCAAGCATGTGTGGGAAAGCATGAGAGGGCACTTTCAGGGACAAGGATTTATTGAACGTGGTACTCAAAGCCTACATCACCTGTGTATATGCGTATGCATGTCCTGCATGTGGGTGTCTTTGTCTGTTGTACAATGGACACGTGACACAATAGAGGTTTAGAATAATGCCCTCACAAACAGTGATCAGAAACACAAGATTAGTGGCCACCTGAAATCTAGGTTCGTTAAACACACTGGGTGTATTTACATACATGCACATGCAGAATAATCTGGTTTGTACAAAATATATTAGCAGTTAATCCATCAAGATGTTCACATATTTCTGATAATGAAAACCTGATTCTACAGGACTGAGTAATTATTAGTATTGTTAGTATATATATACTCATTTACAATAGGGTAGTATTTGCATATGGTCTGCTGTATGTGCAGTGTTATACACTCCTATCCTACCGATAATATCTCTTACAATTTAAATGGTTAGTTGGTCTTTAGTTTAGGCTTGAACATTTTCCCTTTAAGCACTGAAATTCAATCGAACATTTAAAATATGCATTTTAATTGGAGAAATAGCCAAATTCCATAATGACCCAGTTCTTTTTAATTTTGGTTTTAAATAGTTGTTATAGTGTTAGCTCATTCTTTAGTCAGCAAAAAAGATGTGAGGCAAACGAGGTGTTGCAAATAGAATGAGGATCTGTAAAAATGCAGAAGACTAGAACAGAATATTCCTGTACATCAGTCAAGTTAATGTGTAGCAAATGCAGGTTTACCTTTTGCAGAGATGTGGAATTCCAGCAAAACCAAGAATATATACAGCACTTATAGCTGAGGTACACTGAAGCTACTCTGTCGGCACATAAATTAGATTGGTACAACTTGAAAATATGAATTATATGGCAATACCGTATACAGAAGGTGTGTAAAAATGCTTGGCATTCAATTAAATGACTGCTTGTTTTTTCTGTCCAGTTATGATTGCACACAGATACATATGTAAGGCACATAATGAAATACATCTGGTATACTGGTATACATGTACTCAGATACATAGTTCTTAAATACAAATACATAGTCATTTAAATTAAATCTTTATTGGATTAATAAAAATTAGAAAACAGTAAATCTAATCATGTTGCTTAAATGATGAATTGAATAATTAGGTAATGGGATAATGACATAATCACACACACACAAACACACACACACACACACACACACACACACACACACACACACACACACACACACACACACACAC
>JAUZST010047840.1:0-25408 GCA_034779995.1 Parotocinclus haroldoi | reverse complement strand
GCATACTAATATACTACTAGCAACATAATGCAACTACTCATCAACATGATACCACAACCATCATGCTCTGACTGGGTTTACCCATTTGTTTTTGTAAATGTGGATTCCGTGACAAGTTCCCCATCAGGTTGATGGCGGCATTTTTGACCTTTGGGTTCTGTGACTCCAGTAAGGGAGATATGTTGTTTTCACCATTCAGCTTCGTAACAATAATATAACTCATCACATCTGACACCTAAAAAACAGAAGGGGTGACTACATTACAAATACGAATGATGATGCTAGCCTCACTACTGGTTTAAATTGGTTTCATGAGGAAAATGAACGTTGTTATTAGTTAAAAATGCACATTGATTTTTATTGATAATAATGGTATGTATTATTAAGAACATGCATTACATCGTATCCTAAATGTTATCCTGAACAGGCGCTAAGCTGAATGTTTTTATATTTAAGCGATGCTTTTCTATATTGATGTGGCGTTTTGGGATGATGACATGAATAGTTAGATATTCCCTGTAAGGAATAAGCCAAAATATCCCTATTAACATAAGTAAATATTAATAAGTAAAATCGCTGGCACACATTACATGTTACAATGCGTGTTTCTTTTGATTAATATCACATCAGCATTAGTAGTCAGTTCTGACAGGAGCAAGGTTACTAATACTAGTCAGACTCTCACAGTGGGGGCAATTCAGATCACCTTACTAACCTAAAAATGAAATGTAGGAACACTGAGACATTAGTAATACACCAAAATTGAAACTTGATTGGGAGAGTTACATTTTATCAAACACAAAACAGATTTTTCCTATTCATTTGCCAATTGTGTTCATACAACTTTATTGCTGCATTGCTTCTTGCTATTCTGTGATACAGAATTAGAAACTTCGAGATACTAAACCAATAAACTCTTGAGCATTTGTAATTTTGCAGTCTAAAATCAGTGATATACTGGAATATTAAAGTAATTTTTAATTAATGTTTTTTCTTACTGTTGTAGTTGTATAAAGCTGCTTTTTATAATTACTATATTTATACAATTCTTCATGCTGTAACCTTGAACCACATAAGCTGGTTAGCTAGTGCTAAATAAAAGTAAACATGTAACATGTGCATGAAGAAACCCCCAAACTTGAAAGAGGTCACTGTTGCAGTATGAGATAATCCCCCAACCAACGTCCTTTCCCTCAATTAAAACTGACAACACAAACAATGTCTGAGCTTTCTGGAAGGCACCAAGGACTCAAACCCAGATCATGTCTCTTATGGGCAAGTGAACTGTCACTGCAACGTGAGAACCCAAAGAGCAAGAGAGGAGAAAAATGAAGATTTAAATATAAAGTCTTACTATGCTCTTCTGTGCTGTGAGGTTTTGCAGGATTCCACAGCAAGCCTCATGGGTGGTCTGGCTCACATTTAGGGACAGCAGCTTCAGATATGAAAGCAGTGTTTCTGAGTGAATAAGATGGTCCATGCCTTTGGGCTCGGAGGCATCCATCGGTGGGTAATGAATATTGCTCTGCAAGGTAGCATATACAAATAATAGGTGAGCATGTGTACATGTTCTACCTGTATTTTAAAAAGAACAGGATTGAAAATTTCCTCAGGTTTAATGAATTTAAGTGTGATAAGTGTAAAAAAAATGTGAGTCATGCGTAACGTGACAAGACACTAAACGTAAAATTTCTCTGTTCAAATGAATATTTTATACTATATTTTATACAGCATGTAAGTTATCAAAATACAGTCAAACTCTGTTAACTGAATGTAACTTCTTGCTTGAAATCGCTTGGACAATAACTCTCCAGACAACGGCAGAAATTTGTGATATATATAAAATCGCTACTTTGTTCTGGCCTTTTCAAAACCCTTCATACTGTTAATTATGTCAGCTAACTGTAATGTTGCAGAAGCACATTCTCTCTCTCTCTCTCTCTCTCTCTCTCATATGTCATGTTTTCTGGGTGTTTGCCTCTGTGTGTTGGGGGGACCAGATATCCCCACAAGGATAGAAAGAGCAGATATAACTTGTGGCGACATTTAAGTAAAAGTAGATCCCAGTGGATTTAGGCTCTAATCCAGTAATGTACATATATCAATAAAGTACATATATGTGATGTGAGTCAAATTTATTAATTTTAATTATCCACCTGTTCACCCAAAGAGGATGAGTACCTGCTGAGTCTGGGTCCTCTAAAGGATTAATTTTGTATTTCTGAGTCTAAGGGAGTTTTTCTTTTCCACTTTCTTGCTCAAACATGGTTTTTGGGCTGTTATTCTTGGAATCTGTAAAGCTGCTCTGAGACAAAGTCTATTGTAAAAAGCTCTGTATATGTATAACTAAATTTTAGCTGAAGTAAAATAATGACTGTACTCTGATATTGTTGTTTCTTGCAGAAATTATTTTTATTGTAATAACAAAATAAATTATTTTATTATAATGAAATAATCAATTCTTTTATTTATTATATTATTTGTGTGCATCTACAAACTGTTTTACCTCCTGCTGAGCCTTGCGACTCTGGTTGCTAAAGCAGCCAAAGGGTCCTGTGTCTTGGGTGTTTTCCTGTTTTTCATTATCTAATGATCTTAATGTGCTGAACATTGTAGATGCCTCAGTATCAAGCTTATATGTAAGGTTGTTCAGAATACACACACAATTCTCCAGAGACTTCTGCAAACAGCAAGGAAAAAGAACAGTCAATAGTACAATAGTACAAGTACAATATCTGACATTTTGATTTTGACACAGAAGTTCAGGTTCAATAATACGCATTTCTCTGTATAGTCTGCTTTAGTAGGAAACCTCATAACGTTTTGTCAAAAGTCTTCAAATTATTATTTTCGTGATATTACAAATCCCTTAAAGACTACCTATATTAAGGAGAAATGAATATTATCCTCTAATTATCCTGCTCTGCCTTCCCCAAAATACACCAGTAAAACATATCTTAACCCATACAGATGTTGAATGCAAATTAGGTTTAGGTCAGCAGAGAAACATACCTTTCCGTCGGTTCCATCGGAACATATCTGCACATGTTTTACAAGTGAGTCAATCAGACCCTCACAGTTGCGCAATTCCTGCCTTTCTGAGCTCAGATTTCTGTTGGGAAGTAAAGGAATTGTTCAGAAGTGAAAAGGCTGTTGCTATATAACAAATCTCATCTAAATATATTCTATAAATGATCCTATATGCTAAATAAAAAAACTACACAAAACTAAACTATAAAACAAGGAAGTAGTTGTAAAACTGACTACTGTTGTATTTAACACCCATGAATAGTCAAAATGTTATAATGTTAAGGAAAGTGAAACTCAGTAAATCAACAATATTTCCACCGCAATGCCCATGCCAAAGCTTCGAACACTATTTTTGATTTTGAAACTACCCAAATGTTTCCAACCTGGCCTTTGTAAGATCAAACTATAAAACAGGGAATACATTTCTTTCTTTCCAACCAAAATTATTTCATAATTTAACTCATTCATTTAGCTGGTTGTGATGTGCCTCTTATTTGATAAAAACAACCATACTGAGAAAAATTTTAAATGAATTTAACAGGCATGTGTTTGTTGGATGATTAACGCATATACTCACAGAGCTCTGGAGTACATTTTTCACTAGAACACATATGTGCTAGAACAGAACAGTGGCTCGTTGGCTAGCACCGCTGCCTCTCAACAAGAAGGTTCGGGGTTCAATCCTGGGTCCTTTCTATGTGGAGTCTGCTCCCTTGTCTGAGCGAGTTTACTTTGTCCCACAGTACAAAGGCATGTGTTATTTGGTGTCTCTAGAGGGGCCCTTAGTGTGTGACTGTGTGCGTAATTGTGTGTGTGCCCTATGATGAATTGGCGCCCCGTCTAGGGTTGTTCCTTCCCTTGAAAGCAGGGATAAAGGGTGGACACCGGCTGGCCCGTGACCCAGTGTGGATTAAGTGGAAGATGGATGGATGGATGGACATATGTGCTATGGAGAAGGTCCCACTGGACACATTCGAGCTGCAACCACACCTATTCAGTGTTTTCGTATTTGATATTAATCTAGATTTGTTTCCTAATAACAATAACATGACTGTTTATAGAAATTGATGATGTATTAAATGTGTCGACATACCATTATAAGTAACATTCTTTAAATGTCAGACTGAACATGTAACCTTAAATAATGCCCTAGCTCTACATTTTAGTGAGTACATTGATTTCTAATCTAAAGATGATTGCTATACATTTATATACCTCATAAGTATCAACGGATATGCAGAAAACAGCATAAATATATACTGCTCAAAAAAATAAATGGAACACTTGGAGTTACATTGTGTTTAAGTGTTCCCTTTGTTTTTCTGCGCAGTGTACATTGTCATCAAACAGCAAAGCCTTGTTGTTTAAAAAAGCATCTTCTCAGAGATGTACTTTGATTTAAAAAAATCAGTCTCTGCTCACAGTAAGCATCCTGTGGCATTGAAGAAGCTCTCGGAGTGCAGATCTGAATCAGTGCTGATTAATGAGGGGTCTGCATACGGCTGTAGAATCTTCTGAGTGAGAACTGGCAGAGCTACACGTAGTAGTTCAGGTTGTATGGTCTTTTCTGAGGAAAGGTTCCACAAAAGACCTGGAATAGGGCAAAGACACTGAAAAGTCATCTCAGCCAAATGCTACTACTATCATATCTAAACTCCATTATGAAGAAATAAAACCAGGGCTTGTTTTGGCTTTGATGTTGGATAAAATGAAGCAAAGGATTACAATCTTAGACTTGTTATAGAAACACTGCCCACGTCAGCTGCTATATATCGGATGGAAGCTCGTTGTTGCTGTTTTTTTTCCTCAATCCCTTTCCCCCTTCCCCGTGGCTAGTCTTTCGTCAAATGTCCTCATATGTGCTTATGTGCTAAGGAGTTTTTTTTTTCATGCTCACATAATGTACTCCTCGGAGGAATCTCCAATCCTTCCCGATGTTTACCATATTCTAGATTTCCTCAGTTACGTCTTCCTGTCTTGTCTCTCCACCCCCCCCCCCTTCCCCACACCTTGTTATATTGTATGTTCGGACAGGTTGATGGTTGTACCTGCTACAATGTATATGTGACAATAAACTTGACTTGACTTAAAGGTTCTCAAGAGTGCTCACTCATTGGTAGGCATTATGACATGAGCTACCTGTTTAGCACTCTGAAATGAGTAGAATACTAATTTTGTTCATGTTTAACGTTATTGCACTTCAGTAAAACTTCCTTTAATCTGTGATGTTACAGGGTAAAGGAGTATGCAGATGCGTACCAGTCACATGTTTTTGAGTATCAGCTGAAACAGTATTTTGGAGTAGGGTTACAGCTTCCTTCACTCCTCCCTCATTCTGCACCTCCTTCTTATTGGCTTGCTCTTTATAGACAACGTTACGCAGAGCAGATGCAGACACTTCCTGGATCTTAGGGTTTGGACTGTTAAGTAAAGTCACCAGTAGAGCGATACCCTTCAGCTTCCGTACCTGAGAAAAATGTTGATTTCAGGAAGTGAGAATAATGCAATGAGGTCAACTTTAAGTACCACAAAAATATGTGGATGTAGATGGATAAAAATAATGAGTCAGAGGGCATGTGGCAGGATGCCCAGCATCAGCGAGAGAGTATTGCACTGCTTATTGCTTGCCAGAGGAAAAATAGCAAAATTCAAATTTCAGTCAAAAGTTGTCAGTCAGTCAAAAGTTTCTTCTGAATATAAATTTGCTATATTTTCCATCATAAAGTACAAATGTTGTAAGCTGATCGTGACAGAGTGAGGCAAAATTTTTCAATATCACAACAGATTTAATGCCAATCCAGGAGTTTTAGCACATGCCATCCTGACAGCAGTCAGTTTTTCAGTCAGTCTAGTTTCCCCATGCTTATTCTTGTTCTCGGCTTACGAGGTTAGACTGTTCCAAGCTTTCTTGAAATTCAGGTAAAGTATGTCATGGACTTAATGCTCAGAGCTTGGAATGGATTACTGTTGTAGCAGCTTCCAATCCTGGCTCATTAAATGTCTGTGTGAAGGCAGTGCCGGGAATCTTGGCCTGGGTCACCGCAATGGTGCGATAGTGAAATATCACTGTGTCACCGAAGTGCCAACAAATTTAAATAGTTAAAAACATGCCAATTTGTCTACAGCCATCTTTCATTTAGCAATTAATATTTAATAACAACTTAAATACAGACTTATTTATACAAATATAGAACTCAATAGCAGAGCCGATATTGACTGAGTTAAATTTTAAAATTCTTTTTTTCCCCACCTCTGATTTTGCCCTGTCATCTGTGAATGCCTTGTGCTGAATATAGGTTGCTCCACCCAGTTGTAAAGTCTCATCTGATGAATTGAGACACTTCACAGCGTCCAACAATGAGAAATCACCTGAGTGTGCCTCGCCATTTAATCTGATAATAAACATAGATATAGGATTTAGTCATGAGGAGTTTGACATTTCAGCACAATATGACAAAGGCTGTCAAAACTAGAACAATAAGATAAAAGATGTGGCTTTCCAGACTCACCCGTTCATCTCCATCATGCCCCTGTTTATCACTGAAGGTTTGATTTCGAGGTTTGATTGTGGTGAGAGGGGCTGCCCGTTAATAATCGGGCTGCCAAAGAACTGATTGCCATTGCTCATCCTCTGATTAGTAGTAGATGTTATGATTTGATTAGTGTTGTTGAGCAGATGCTGACTGTGTCGTCTCTCAAAGGTTTTAGCCTGTGTGTGGTTAACAGCAGAACTCAAAGCTGGATTGCTAAATATGGGGCTGGGTGGGCCATAGTCAGGTTGGATGCTAAGGTAGTTTAGGGATGGGAGGCTCTTAGGTAACATGGAGTTCATCTGGTTCCTTTGATAACTGGCTGACTTGGCGCTAAAGCTCCTTTGCATCTCACCTTTCTTCTGCTGTTTCTGGAGAATTAAGAGGTAAAAATTTGAATATGAATGTCTGCACAATAGCTGGTACAGTACACTACTGTATATAAAAAGACATTTAGTTTTCTCCATACATTTACTCCCTCACTGACTCATTTCCCATACCCGCCTAATCCAATTAAGGGTCGCGTTGAGAACAAGCAAATTCTACAGAGGCAGCAATGGGCCAAAACTCTGTGCCACCGCATTACCCTCACCCATATGTTAATAGGTTAAAATGAAATACAATATATAAAGCATCCAGTAAACTACACTGTAATATATAAAATAAAGAAAAATTGGTCTGTGTCAGAACAGCCTGGAACATCTCATGGGTTTCATGATACAACATACAACTGTAACAGCAACAACAACAGCAACAAAATAGGTAGTGTAAGTAGTTAACTGACAACCAATAGTCAAGTAACTTTCTTTTAAACCTGTTTTGACTTTTACATAGAAATATTCACAAAATTATAGGAGTGTGGCACTCCCAAATTATGGCATACAGATGAGTCAATTCACACTTTCAAGCCAAAGGCGTTACTCCATTTTTTAACACATAAACAGTGATTTCGGATGAGGACTATTTACCTTCTAATTCTGTCACCAAAACATAATGGAAGGCAAAATCTATCATGACATGAAGCGTTTTCAACACGCATCCAGTGCGTAGCTGACAGTTCTGCAGTACAGAAAGTTACACAGCCCATCTCAAGCTGTTTGCATCTCTAAATGTTATCTTAAAATGAGTCATTCTGATTCTGAAGTATTATTGCCTTAGTTCTAAATTGAGCCAGTATCTCATTTTCACCCATTCGTCAGTTCTGCCATAAACACACACTGCAGGTCATTCGCAAGTTTCACACTAAGCCTTTAAAACTGTTGCATTCCGTTATCATGAATCACTAGAATGCTTGACTGACACACACGGTGTGTGTTTGGTCATGTGGTAAATAATAACTTGAAATTATAACGAAAAATGGAATGATTTAGATTTCATCAGACTTTTTACAATTATTAGCTTTTTTATTGTATTATACTTCATACTCTATCTTACCTATGTAGATAAAGCTTGTAAGAGCAACATATAATTGTAAAAAAACAAGTGGATATGGACATTTCCAAAACCAATCCAACAATAATGCTAGTTAATGAAGACTCTTGCAGACTCTTGATTAATGAGCCCCGGGCAGTCACAAGTCATGCATTTTTGTTTTTGCAGAATATGTAAATTCGCATTCAGCTTCAGGAAATCGAGGAGAATAAGGCCAAAGTACGAACAAAGACCAAAGAAAAAGTTTAAATCTAAGCTCACCATTCTGGCAGATCCATTAGCAGTGAAGCTGTCGTATGTGAAGGCTGATCCATTTACCGCAGAAGTGGGGGAATACGTGCTTTCGTAATAAACGCTGTCAACCCTGGCAGCTTATGAGAAAGAAATATTAAATTGTGTTATTTTAAATAGTATTTTGGAGATACAATATTACATTACATTAGTTATTAGACATTTGTGAATGCCATCACAGGAGTGTACATTACTAGTCCTAAATGGTCCCTTCTTAACTTATTAGAATGTGTTTCAGCTCTAATATGCAGGAATGGAGATTTATTAACGAAATGAAATTGACTGGACAAAACATGAAAAATTTGCATACCTCAAGTACATTTAAGAAACAGAGCATTTTTTTATTTAAAAACCCACGCTGTCATAGCTTTAGTGATTTGGGGTTGTACCAAATGTAGGGTGCAGGATATAAAGCATGTATACATTTAGGTTTTATTATAGTGCCACGCTGATGTACAGTAGAGCTGAACGATATTAAGACAAGTGCTGAGACATTTTAGGGTTAAGTAGCTGAATATTTATTGGCTTGCAACACTTTACAATAAAAAGCGTGACACTCTAGACACAGATAATTACTAAGACCTGCAATGGCTTAGCGCCCTGTCCAGGGCACGGTTATACCTACACCCTATGCTGTCTGCAGAGAGGTGCAAGAACACCCTGAACAGGAAAATGCAATATTAAAAACACCTATTTTAGATTAAGTAGATTAAGTTTTGATTAAGTGTCTTTTTAGATTAAGTGCAGATCATGAGCTTTGTTAGTTTTTGTCTCCTTAGAAACAGTATTATGGCTTCAGGATAACATTACTAAATATCCTTATTCTCAAATCTTGCAGTTTGTGCTATTTAACAAATGAGTCTGCAGAATATGAGATATCAATACTGGAGTTAGGGATATTCCAATCGGATCAGAAGGCTACATGAAGAGACAGATGACAGAATATTATAATGGATTTATAATGGTATCTGTGTGTTTTTTAGACTGCTCCATCTCAGAACCGATGTGCTCTCAACATTAAAAGCAAAGCAAATATATTAGAATAAAACTGATTGAGTCAATAGCTCTCTACTTTGTGTACATGTTTATGCAGTGAGAAGCTGTTTAGTGCAACCTGATAAAGAAATGAAAAACTGTCTTCAATTTAATAAGTTTAAATAATTCGTTATTATAGTAGTAATTATAATGGGATGATGAGCAGGATTTGCTGATTATCAGGATGAACAAAGTAATGCACAGAGAGAGAGAGAGAGAGAGAGAGAGAGAGAGAGAGAGAGAGAGAGAGAGAGAGAGAGAGAGAGAGAGAGAGAGAGAGTAAACAGCCTGCTCACAAAAATTAGGGGATATTGCAGAATGAAATATCCCATAATTAAATATGCCCTTATTTTTGTGAGCAGTGTAGTAAAATATGCATGTTGGTTTAGTTTGTCATTATACACTTTGTTAGAAAATACTATTTATCTACTGAGCCCTGTGTAAAATCCATCAGGAACTTTTATTCTACAATATTTTAGGTGGTATGGTTGTGCAATGGTTAACGCTGTTGCTCTACAGATCCAGATATCCTGTGTCTTTGCGGTTTTCCTCTAGATATTCCAGTTTCAGCCCACATGTCAAAGGCACATGTTAGGTCAGTTGTTGTCTCTAAACTCTCCCAGAGTGACTAAGTGACTGTGTGTATGCATGCACCCTACGATGGATTGGTTCCAGCCAATGCATGTATAATGTACATATGCATGTATACTGAGCAAACAATATACAGGGTGGGTCAAAAGTCACAAACATGGCACCCTGTTATTTCAGAAACAAAAGGGAACATTACATATCTGAATGGCCCATTAAGCAACTGGTGAGGGAGCCTATGTTTTAGGATATGCCCCGGTACATGGCCACCATCTTGAGGTCTGCCATATTGAATCAAGGGCAATAAGCACACTGGGTTTGTTAGGTATTGTTCCTTATCAAATCATTTACTTTACCACTGAGTAAAAAATTAGGCCTGCAAATTGTTAGACTAGAAATACTGTAGACTGTATGGCACTAACTATCCATATTTGAACAGAATGCAGAAACAATAAGGATTAAGGGTTCAATTTTCATACCTTACTATTATTTATATAGAACTTTCTGACTACCAGAATGTTTCTACTTTGTGTTTTTAATTGTTAGTTCACAGTGTTATTGTTGTGTTTATATAGCTGTCTATACTAATACTAAACTAATTTCTGATTTTTGTAATTTTATAGATTTGATACGTTAGAACGGCATCATTCATACCATATTTAGTTTTATAATAAATATAATAATATATAATAATAATTGTATCTGTCTATTAAAATGTATAAAGCTTCTGAAAATCTTTAAACAAAATTTATACAAATATACATGATAGCCAGCTTATGACTCGTGTAATGCTGTGTTATAACTGTACTTGTGTTAGACTGCATACTTCATTAACTTTTGTTTTATGGACGTTTTTTATGAGCAAAAAGGCACTATCATCAAATGCTTTGTAAAAACTACAGTACTTAATACTGCACTTATCTTAAACCAGAATTATGAATTGCATTTATTACCTGCACATATGCTATTACAAGGTCAATAATGTTTGTTTAAAGGGAATCATGGTCTAATGTTCGATCTAACCATTAACTAAATGAAAGTTCCCTGCATACCTCGGGTCACATTAATCAAGTAAAAAATAATGCCAGCAAAGATTAAATAATTAACATTATAAAAAAGTATTACTGATGAGCATTTCTCTGTTTGAATGTGCTTGTAAATAAAGATTTTCCAACAAACCACTACTTCTAAAGAGTACTGTTGATTGTAGAAGAAAAGTTATTTGTTCTATAGTTCTCGATTAAAAGGATCAGAGAACTATTTTTTAGACTGTGATAAATGTCACCACTGCATACTATGTAACTATACATATTAACACTTTTTATTTTAATTCAGCTATTTGCCAACTAATTCAGCAAATAAACTCAATTCACTCATTAGAGTTTTAATATATGAGCCATTTTACTGAATGCATGCCATTTCCGTCCCTGAGACATTACGTTTATGGATAATTCATATAATTAACTGTTGAAAAGCATTATTAAGCAAAGTGCCCTGCACAATGATGCAAATCCTGATGGAAGGTATGTAATTTTAGTATATAATTCTCTTTATAACTTAAAACGTTAATAAAAGCTACCTAGAACACTGAAAAGAGTACCTGTTAGCCTTCCCCGATCTCTAACTTACACTTCACTATGAAATAAAAGTTTGTGTGTGTGTGTGTGTGTGTGTGTATATATATAAACATATGTCATGTCCCCAGGGTTTCACACATATACCATATAATATTCTCACTTTTGGAAATTATGGAATACGACGTATCAACTTAATCTGCTGAAGACCTCGGCAAGATCAAAAGGTAGTTCTCGCTTATCTTTTCTCTATATGTTTGATGATACTGTCATTATGTCTGAGAAGGTCAGTCTCAGCTCACTGTCCTGTTGTCATGATGATTTATTAAAGTGTCTTTAATGCATTTTTAATAAATCATTGCAACGTGCCCTGTGTCCTTATAATATTATTGTGGATACCAAACCCTTACATTTTATTCATTTGCTAATTATGTGCAGTCTTGTTACTCATATAAAGTGTAACAATTACAGGAGAAACCATTCTCCTAAAGATGCCTGAGATTTGACCAGTAGTCAATATGAATAGTTAAATATGCATGTTGTTCCGTGTTGAAAAACTATAGAAAATAAAGTTTAATTTCAAACAAGCACATGGCATATTCGGTGGATTTTCTCATGTATATAGAATATATGCACACAGAAACGCATCACACTGAATGGCCAAAGTCTAAATACAAACGCCAACACAAAACGTCGTCTAAACCAAACAACTACGAGACAGAAACATAATTGTGAGAGTTTTATAAAAATGAATAATACAATACAGGAATATAGGTTTACTAGAATATAAACGAATGACGCAGGTTTGTGTGATTTTTTTTGGCGCACGTGCTGTAATGATCTAGCGCGAGGAAAGTTGAAACAAAAGTACTCCTTGTTTTATAGCCTATACACGTTTGTGTTAATAGCTCGTTTTGGCCGGCTACGCATATGTGAAAGGTATTTTCATATTTGTTATCTACATAAAACATGGTAGGAAATTACAAGGTGTAGTTTTTTTATCATAGTTGGTCTGTTGTTCTGCGTCACTACTGAGAAGTCACATTAGGTTATGGTTACTTGAGGTTCCGGAACGTTAAGCTTTTAACCACATGTGGTCCAGAAAACAAAACTGTTTCTGATTCCGTAGTTTTTAAGATTGACAAAGTAATGGATTTGGATTATTGTGGGCTATCTTATGTTGCTGGATCACAATATCACGCGGTTCAGCGCTTATATTAAAACAAACCCAGTAATAACGTCTGTTGTATGTGGATGTCATGATCGTCTTACGGTTTGGGAAGATGGTTCCTGTTGATTTTCTAATGCTGTACTTAGACTTGCCCCTTCTCATGGTCGATACCTGCTCCCTCACGCGCAGCTGACCCGAGTGAGAAGCTCCGTCCGAGGGCACGGCCAGAGAGGTTTCCCCGATCTCCCGAAAAGGTAGAGCCGAGTTGAAGGGGTCTTTGTTCATTTTGGAGCGAACACACCAAAGTCTTGTCAAGAAGAAGACTAACGATGGCTGACGGAAGGGTTTTCCCGATGCTCCTCCTGACTGACTAAGCAGCTAAAGCTTACCTGTTCCCTCCCTGAGGTAATACACGCCCTTCGACGCCACACACAAGCCTGTCTGAAGGATTTAAAACTTTGATTTGAAAGCAGCTCGACATAACACAGACTAAACGTTTAGAACACGCAGTGAATCACGACTACATTAAAATATACTTACCTATTTGAGAGCTATAGGTAATTAAGGCGATTTTATTGGTGTTCAAATGGTTTAACGTTTGCCAATTTAAGACCAATTTCACTTACAATACAAAAATAGATCGGAAACTTTCCTTTCCCATAGAACTACGTTTCTGGCAGGGCAGGTCTAGGCTTGGTTCAGGTTTAAAGGTGTAAGAAATCCCACTGAATAACAGCAGTCAGCCGCACCCATGGGCAGGGCAAGGCCGCGTCCCAAACTGCATGGTGATGTAGTGCATATAAACAGACCACGCCAGGACACTTCACTGCAGGGCGCGGCTCTGGACCTGCATACACCCGGCTCCCACTCATCTCACCGTGGTTTCAAACAACCTCCATGTTCCAGCATGTTGAGGACACATCATGTCTGTCATGTAGCAAAATGAGGAAAGCAAAGAACCCACTCACAACGCGTGGGAATTCAGCTAATTAAGACTTTTTCTTCTTGTAATTGCCATTAATGGGACGTGTTTTAAAACCTTTTCATAACCCTTAGCTAAACACATGGTGGCATGGAGGTCAGTTGCAAAGCCAGTATTTTATCAGGTACAAAGAGTCTGGTCAAATTGCACTAAAAGACAAGACATTAACACAGTGTCTGCAGGGAACAAACATAAATATGGCACGTCTGCGATTAGCAATGCCGCCTTAGTTCATTTCTGCAGTGAATCACCTGAAAAGGATCCCAGACTTTTGCATGTTTAGAATATTTTTCCAGTATAATTTAGTATTTAAGAATTAAAATTGACAGACTATTATGTGAGGTTTCCCTGCAGAGGTCTGTAAAATCATTTTCATTTAGAACATTTAGCTTACAAAACATGTCATTTGACCAGGCTTGCATTAGACAGCACTTGATAGACATAAAGCTACAGACTGATTTGTCACCCTTCCTGTCTCAGTGAAACAGGCCATAACATGATTACATCTGATCAGAAAATCTTTCAATAGAACATTTTCAATACAACGATGACATGCCAGTAATATGGCAGTGTGTTAGTTTAGTTTGTAGACTTTGTTGTCATGGTTTGCTCGAAGATTGGGCGTCGAACCAAAAAACGGCAGCATCCGATGAAGGCTTAAAATTAATTATTCATCTAATCTCACACAACATGTAACAACAAGGTACAGTGTAGAGGTACAGACACAAATCTGTCTAACAGAAAATACTGTTTCTACTGAAATAAGATATGTAACAAATATACTTGGTTCAAATGTACAGTATATCAGCAGTGCAACTATTACAAAAGTAAATGAGCAGACAATTATCATCACTGGTGTGCTAAAGGTTCACCACCTAAATACGCTGCCCTCAAAAATTAGTGAGCATTTCAAAATAACTATGAAGTGATTTTTTTAAATCGCAAGATCATCAGAAAAGCAAATGAAAAGTCAAAGAAAGTTGGTCGATTACACCAATGAGATGCAATCTCAATTATTGTGATTGAGTAGCAAGTGACATATTTAAGAGGGTGAGCAGAAGCATATCAAACTGGTCGAGAGTATTCTGTATTTCTGCATAAATATGACCATCAAAACATCATCAGACTTTCCACACGTCCTAAAAGTAGATAAATAGAACCCAGTTAAACAAAGGAGACAAAAACAAGTGAGATTTCTGATGACCTCAGAAAGAGTTGTCAGCCTGACAAAGTTGGACTCCACCAATCCAGTCAGACAGACTGTGTACAAATGGAGGAAATTCAAGACGCCAGATACTGAAAGCAAAGGTTCACATACTGTTGTCACGTTCAAATATGCAATATTAGATCCTTTTTGTCTCGTTTAATTGCGTTCTCTACTTTTAGGACTTATGTGAAAATCTGATGATGTTTTAGGTCAGGTTTATGCAGAAATAGAAAAAAATTCTAAAGGGTTCACAAACTTTCGAGCACCACTATAAGACAGTTTTTAACTGGGATCCACTTCATATTCATTTTGAAATTTCCCCTAATGTATGTTTAACAACACATTCTGATTTTTTCCTCCCAAGGTCCCAGAAACCTTACTAAGGCATATAAAGTGTGGGACCCAATGAAATACTGAAAGACTTTAAATACAAATTTTGTCAATAAAATACAACCAGCTCATGGCTGTCCAAATCCAAAACAAAAATGATTCACTGACCCCAGTATCCATTTAAGTCCCATGACAACATCCAGTGAAAACCTGTAGATTATCTAATCAGGACAGTAAACAAATTCTGTAATACTGGTAACAGGAATTTACACAAACCTACATTGGTACTAATTGTGATCTTATATATATATATATATATATATAACAAATATAGGAACAAATATATATTGCTAACAAATTGAGATATTTCATAATGCATATGCATAATGAAAAATCCCCTAATATTTGTGAGCAGTGTATGTTTAAACACTTCTTTACATTAATTCACTGAAAGTTAAGATTCCTAATATATATTTGAATGTAGGATTGATTTTTTTTATAATCAATTTATCTAATTATGCCAATAATTCTACTATATAGATAGACAATCACTTTTTTACTGCAGCTTAGGACTAGGTTTATGAAAACTATTAATGTCCCTTCAGGAAGACTTTCATATACTGCAAAAGTGCTGGACTGTGGATAATCATTTTTGTTACTGACTGTTCTCTAATATACAAAAGGAAAACTATCACGGATGTCTTGGACGTTGCATGTTAGTGGATTGTTCTCGTCACACTAAAAAAAGAAAACAGTTGTGAGACAATAGTTTTAAAGTATTGTTCAGCATGTAACATATGCTTATTAAAACTTCTCAGGGGCTTTAAACAGCCGAACCCAAAGCACAGAACTGAGAAACAAACTAATGTTGCCGCCCTGTGGTGTGATTGTGACATTACAACCATTTCATTCAAGTCTGTTTACTTCTTTACGTTTCACGCCCTGCTTAATTTATTTCTGCTCAATGGGAAGTGCCAGACAGACAAGGAGAGATCATGCAAACTACAGAAAGGCAGCAACTAGGGTGAGGAAGTAAAACCAGAGTCTCTGGAGCTGTGATGTGGCATGATCAGACAATTATTGTTTCCTACAAGACTGGCATCTTTCAAAAATTGACTGTCATATATAAACAATTAAAGAAAGAATAATCCCTCAAAGACAAACCTCAGTTATCATTAGTAATATCATTTATTTCTTTATTCTTGTGCTGTTGTGACATGACAGTTATGCAGTTATGATGTGACAATTGAAACAGTGATCAAGTGAGTAAAACTGGATGCGTTCAAGTTGAAATAAACCACTATCATGCTTACTTGTATTTGAGCCAGTACAGAAAATAAAAACTTTTAGTACATATCATTCATAATCTTTATATTTCAAGTGTATACAAAATGTAATGATAGTTCCTTACTACAGAACCACGTACATAATAGTAGAAAATCAATTCTACATTTCAATAAATTAAAAAGGTGTTATCTGTGTAAAAACAATACAAAGAATAATTCATAGAAAGTAGATCACAAGAGTACAATGAACTGAGCAACATGTTTTTTTGGACGTGATTGCCCTGCATGGTTAAAAAGAAAATTTTACCAGCCTATAGGGAGCAGTGGGAGTTTTGCTCCATTGGTAACAATTCACAATACCAAAGTACGATTTCATACTACTAGACCCCATGTTGCAAGTTGAATTATTTAAACTATTATTTGGTTGTTGCAAGCCCACATGAAGTGAGTTGACTCTTTTATTGCAATATGTTAACTAATACAATGGCCAAAGAAATGAGTCACTCCTAATGTAACCATGTTGGAATGTAACCATTACAAATGATTATAAATAACACTTTATTTGCATATTTTTGCCTACTTTATTTGTCTCCTCTATCAGGTCACTAATTAAAGAAAAGTGATTGAAACGAGTGTTTCACATAGACTGGAGTGCATTAACAAGTCAGTGAAAACCATATACAACTTCATAGCCGATTGAAATGGGGGGGGGGGGGGTGAAGTAAAAAGATTTAAAATCCTCCTTTTTTCATCCAGTTTACACTATTTACATAGTATAATGTCACTATGCACTTTGAAAAAAAAGCATTACATATCTATCGTTGACAAAGGCATTGCAAAAATAATTTGTTTAGTAAAACTGAATCCATTTTTCTATTGAGGTATTCTGGAAAATAAATCTTTTGTTAAATTCTTCCCAACACTGTTGCATAAGTGTTTGCTATGCTATGTCCTTATGTCCTGTTCTTGTCCAGTTCATCCCAAATGAGCTCAGTAGAGTTTAAGTTTTGAAACTGCCCTGGTCATTCGATGATTTTAAACATAGTATCTTGTTATTGTCTTATAAGGTAGTTCTGACTAAACAACCACTGTCTTGCTGTAGGATGAGCTCCTCACCAACTAGGGTTAGACCAAAAAGAAAAAAAGTATTGCATGGTGATGCTAAATGCTGTGGCAGCCCTATTGGTTCAGAATGACTTTCTCCACAACAACAGTAATCTTTTTCTACTTATACCACTGTTTTTCTGAGGCCAGAAAGCTGGGTAGGGCTGTCGTATAACACTTCGACTTTTTAAGCAAGATACGACAGTTACTGTGTCTGTTTTCCAACCATTAAGGTGGGCCAGTTTTCTTAAGATCTTTAGCTGCACAGTCCCATAACTGAAGCATGTCTGTCAAATGTGAAAGGATTACATTTACCACAGACCACCTTATCCATAGCATTTTCTAGCCTCAAATCTGGAAAAAAAAAAAATAGGACAATATGGAAAATGTATACTTTTTTCTTACATTTACTTTGATTTCTATTTCATTATAGACAGTATGAACCTGAGATATTTCATGTTGTCTGGTCAACTTAAGTTCATTTATTATTAAACATCCATTCCTGCATTTGAGGCCTGCAAAACATTCCAAAAACAAGTTTGGATGGTGGCAATTTAGCGCTTGTAATGAACTAAAAATGATTTGAAACAGGTGCTGTCAACAGGTGAACATGTGATCAGGTTTTTGTAGTTAAAAAAAAAAAAGTAGCATCCAGGAAAGTGTGCTGCTTTTCTTTTGATGAAAAAAGACTTCCAGTCTCAAATACATGAAATGTTTTAAAACAATGTACCTCAAAGAAAGATTGGCAGAGATTTATGTCTTCCTCTATAGTGCATAATATCATTAAATGATCAGATGAAAAGAGTACAAGCTTAACACATGATTAGCTGAGCATTATGATTATGATAGCTTAACACATATGATTGTCAATTCCTGAGACAGCAATGCATCAAGAACTGTCAATGAGCAATAGCTAATATAACCACATGGGCAAGGGACTGCTTTGGCAAACCTACAGAGTTACATTCACAAAAGCCACTTCACTGTCCAAAAAAAATCGACTTCTCCAAGTTCAGAGGCAGCTAGGATGGACCATCACAGCGGAATCGTGTATTGCAGACAGATTCCACGTGTTCAGTGTGCTCCACTGAATTTTGACAAAATCAAAATTATCCAGACGGTTATCACCAACAATCCCAAAAGCCAGCGTCTGTCATGTTATGGGACTGTCAGTGCCCTTGAAAAATGTCATTTAAACTTCTGTGTAATGCATAAAATGCAGAATAGCATTAATACAGAAAAGTACACAGATCTTAAAGCAAAATATGCTGCCTTCAAGACATCAGAAATAATACCTAAAAAAATTGCTCGGTATCCTCTGCACCAAAATACATATTATGTGAATATATTTTGTGAAAAGGAATTGCAACATTAAAAAGTGCTGAATTCTTTACTGACCAATTTTTTTTTAATGTTTTGCAGGCCTGAAATGCAGGAATGGATGTTTATTAACAAATGAAATCGAATGAAATAGCTCAGGTTCATACTGTCTGCAATAAAATAAAAGCCAAAGTAAATGCAAGAACCACTGTATTTTTAATATGTACTTTCCACAATGCCCCAACTTTTTCTGATTTGGGGTTGAACGGTGGTACGGTTCAAGAAACTCTTGCTCAAGGAGCCAACGGTGTCAGAGGTGAGATTTCTGGTCCATAGTCAAGAACCTTACCCACTAGACAGAACAAGGACAGAAGCTCTCCATCTGCAGTTCTCTCCCATAAGTCCTGACTTCTCACTAATCTCCAAAACTTGATCTATACAGTAGCACGGATTACCACTGAAGAAATTACAGCCAACTTCCAGATTAATTTACAGTTTACAACCAGTTGTTTCATAACCTTTTGTATGTTTCTATACTTGGCAGTGTTTAAAACACTGATAATAACCCACTAGTAACCATGGTTACAATAGGTTTCAGGAAGTAAAGCAGCTTCTTACAGAGGAAAGTCTCATCCGGTCACACAGGGGATGCATTTTAATTTAAAGGAAATCCGGTGTATATTCAGTCTTTTCAATCTTTGTTTATGCAAGGTCTAAACAGATTAAGATGTGTCAGATGGAGTCAGAAAGATCTGCATACTGGCTACACACACACACACAGTTTATGAAACTGTGAAATAATTGAACAGTCTGGTGTAATCTAGAGAATGAACAGTATAAACTGAGGAAATATCTGAAAATTTAAGACAAGTGGATTACGTCGCTTGTAAAATTTCTGTTCAGTCAGTCGCCTGTGGAGCATCAGCCTTAAGGAGCTCCTTCAGACGTTCTTGCAGGCTACCTACCGTGAGCCTCATTTGGTCCTCAGCTCCTTGTAGAGCTTTCACTTCCATTCCACAAAAGATGTACAGCAGGGTGGCAGAGAGGAGGATAGCAAAGCACAGCGCCCCCAGCAGGTAGAAGGAAGCTTTAGGGAAGGGTTGTTCGGCACCCAGCGATAAGCAGGGAACAGCGGCAATGGCTAGCTCCAGCAGCAGCAAGGCCAAACCCATGATTCCTGTGCGTGCAGCTGTGTAGCGCATACGCTCTGCACAGTGCAGACCCACCTTTACCTCTGTACGAGCCTCAGTAACAATGTTTATCAGCTCTGAAAGCCTGCCTAAGAAATTAAATAGAAAGGAAACATCAGACTGATTTGTCAGAATTAACAAATAAAACATTTTAGCTAAGGATAAATACCTGCTGTACAAACGTTTTCCTGATTCAAGTCACCCTTCCCTGCATCTGAAGGACATAGCAACAGCTCAGCGTTTAGAGCTTCATGGTCGGAGTAAGGAAAGGGATGACCAGGAACAGAGCCTTTAGTAGTGGACAAAGATTCACAGCTTATGTCTGTCGTCTCTGAGCCCTGTTAATGAAAACATTGCCATTTATTCTTTACAATACAAAGTCTCATTTTAAGGAAGTTACTCATTTTGTGTAAGTTGAAGCATAGTTTTGTTATTTATGCATTACTCATTAATGAATCAGCCACGATATTAAAGCCACCTGATAAAATCCAGTTTAAAGTTCATGTGACAAAGTAACTTCCACATGAACACCTGGACCCAATATGTAGTAGGAGAACATTACCCAAAGCATCACACTCCCTTTATTGGCTTATCTTCTTCCCACAGTGCACTCAACCCAGAACATTGTTCTCAGAGCCAAGTCCAGGAAACTTGCACGCAAGTTCAAAGCTTCCTCAGCACATGAGGATACACCCCACCTTTCAAGCGTCCCAAATCAAGCCTGTTTCCTGCTCTGACCATATCCACCATCAGACCACAGCAGTTCAATCCCTCATTCACCTGCAGATCAACTAAAGCAATCAGCATGCTCTACTTAAGTAACTTGGAGCTTAAGTAGCTTAGCTTCTTCAGCGAGTATACACCAGTATTTAGCATCACTCGCTACTTATAGTGCTTTTTCTTAAGACTAGTTAATATTTCATCGATGCTCCCTGTTGCCTTGCTTTTTTCAAGTCTGCTGCAGTGTCTTTTTAAGCCTATCAGACAATCTGCCAGCATGTTTTCTACAGCGCTGCCATCCTCCCTCACTGGCTGTGGAGCTTATCACCTTGCCTCACCTGTAACACCACACTGGGATCACCGTCACTTGCCACTCACACACCAGACACTCGACAGACTACACCAACCTTTCGTAAATAAACTGCACTTTCTTATACTTTATCTCTGGCTTGAGTCTCTTGTGTGTAACCCTGCAATTTGGTTCAAAGCCCCAGACGCTTCACCTCAGTCTGTTGTAATAGCTACAATTACCATTTTTTCACTTAAAATCAAACACAACACAGAGCTAATGTGCTGTTGTAACAAGATATATACTGATCACAAATAGTAAGTAATATGTCAAAATGAAGTATCCCATAATGAAATATCTCCACATTTTTGCGAGCAGAGTACAGTACTGTTTGGTATTTTACCTGTGCATGATTTAATTATTTTTGCTGATGGCACATGCACACACCTCTCATAGTGGAAGACTTCAGAGATGCCAAGACTCATCAAAGAACCACTACAAATGAACATAACCTTAACATAAAGATAAATTCAGTACCAAATCAAATTTCTGCATAAACAACTCTTTATTGCTAATACCTAGAGAATATATTTGTTTCTATGACAGCAAAAAGATTCCTGTGAGTAACCAAAAGGCATTTTACTGTTATCCAGAGCCACTTACAAACTGATACAATCTTACTCAACTCAAACTCAAGCAATTGTGGGTCAAGGGCCTTGCTCAAAGACTCAACAGTGGCAGCTGGCCAGAGGTGGGATTTAAACCCTGGACTTTCTGGTCCTATTACTTGAACTGCTAGGCTACCACAGTCGTCATGTTAATTGTTGATGCTTGTTGCAGGATAATAATCTAAATAAGCATGATAAGAAAAGTATACTCACCTTGAAGAAAATGTAGTCTATACGAATTCCTCCTCCAAACAGAATAAGCTCTTGTGTATGTGTAAATTGATTATCTGTTATATGTGTGAATCCCTGTTCACATCCCTGGAAATGTCAAGCAGTGTGAAACAATAATTACGTGTTCATCATAGGCACAGTGACACAAAGTTTAATGTTAGTACATTTTCTCTACTCACATCAAAGCTTGCTGTTTCATTAAAACAGTCCTGGAGACCAGTGTAGCTACGTAGCAGTCTCAAACCAAGGTCTTCTGGGTGCATGTTCAAATCTCCAGCCAAGATCACCACATCTGCTCCAGTACAAGTGTGCCTGAGTGGCACAATAAGCAAATGTCACTTAAACAAATCACATTACATTCTATGAAACAGGGTTATAATTAATATTAAGACCCCTGACTGTAAATAATATTTCTAGTTAAGACTGTTTTCCAAACTGGAGAGCCAAGTTTAGAGAATTTAGTTTTCTAAGGAGTTGGAATTTGCTGTTAATATATTGAGAGCAGAATTACTATACCGTATAAAGTTTTGGAGCTCCCAGGCCTGCACCACTCTGTGAGGAAGGTAGGCGTCACGCTCTCTACAATATTCAGCATGTAACTGTAAGGGAGAAAATACAGGGCTTTTAGGATACACTTCTAAAGATATTTTTCATGTCTCTTACGAAATCGTTCTTGGAATTTTTTCAATCAATGAGCAAGTTGACAGACGGCACTGCAACAATGCTGTCAATCATGGCACCAGTCATCCATTTCAGTGATGAGTGAGATGGAACAAAAATAAATTGCACTTGCCAGCTCTGCCAGTTCTGTAGCAATTTACGAGAATTCAAAGAGTCGAGACTCAGCTCGTCACACAATGACTGTGAACCTACGGGGGAAGCTTGCTAGTCCCAGTGGTGGTTCTCAAGGCCTTAGACTGACAGATATTTAGCCTGCTCTGAGAGAATGGTGATGGGACAGGGGAGTCCTGACTCAGAACTCTGTCCAGGGAACATGTAAGTAACCATGAATTCTATTATTAATGAATTATAGCTTGAAACAGCAATACATATTGTCTAAAGGATGCAGTCTTGTGAAAATAAGCCTAACTCAAAAACAGGCACATGCAAGCACGGGAGGACTCACATGTGTGACATAGACATGAACTTTCAGCCCGTTGATTTTAAGCAGTACTTTACCAACAGCTTTGCCCCCAAACCAGTCTCCATGATGGGCCTGACAGAAGAAAACAGACTTGGTCAATCCCCCATCCACTCATATTATATACAGTACTACAACATGTACAATCTGACATTCAGTTTTGCTTGATATTTTACAGCAGGTATGTTACAGATACCCATGTAATGGTTAGAATCTTTTTTCATTGCACTGTAAACTGTGCACTGATTCACTCCTCATTTCTCTGCCTCAAACACATTTTTGGAAGGAGAAACTATTTTTTTATGGCAAAGACGTTAAAGCTAGCGTGAACACAGAGCCAGGCACAGGCCAGCAGAACTTTCTTTAGAAGTTCCCATTAAAAGAGAGCAAGTTTTTAACGTCCATCTTTAACGTCTTTGAATGATAATCAAAATTGGCCAAGAAAACGGCAATCAGTGGATATTCACGTTGTACTTTGATGTTTGTGCAGATATGTGCTATCTAACAGAACTGCACCATGACATAGTGGCTCAGAGGTGTGGGGTGGAACAAAGTAATCTGTTATTTTCTTAGATAGCACCCAGGTCAACAGTCAACTCACCATGTATGGATAGCCATTCAAGGAGTATTTGTAGAGAAATACATCATGAATTAGGTGTCTGGAAAAGACTGCCAGTCCACTTCCAAAAAATCCACTGAGAAACAAAGTTACAAAGTGCATAAATACACATGATTAACTGCAGAAAGGGTTTTGTTCTAGATGTCCCAACAAAATACAATTAAACACAACTAATCATGATGGAGTCTGGACTACTGAACAAACACCTTACCAATAGTAAAGTTTTGATGGTCTTTCACTTTCATTACTTTATTACATGTGGGTGTAAACCATCATGCCATTTCACCTATATCCTCTTACACAATATTTAATTGTATGACAACACTAATGTAATCAAGATTTACCATTTTATTAGGTATACCTTTAAACACATACCTAATCATCCAATGACATGGCAGCAACTTAGTGCAATTCATATACGTAAACATGGTCAAGTCAACCTGCATAAGTTTAAACTAGCCATCAGAATGGGGAAACTATTTTTTTATTGTGGCATGGTGGTACCAATGTTGGCGCTGGATGGTGTGCAAGGAATATTTAATAAACTATTAATCTACTCTAATTGAGTCGCACAGCCATCTCTAGGGATTACAGAGAATGATCTGAAAAAGAGAATACATGAAGTGAACAGCAGTTATCTTGGCACAAATGCTTTGATAATGCCAGAGATCATAAAAGAATGGCTAGACTGGGTCAAGCTCATAGATAGATGCAGTCGCGACAGGATCTGATTTATGCATAAACAACATGAAAACATGGACCCATTCTGCCTTGTATCAACAGTTCAGGCTGGTAGTGCATGCCCCAATGGCATGAAGGATATTTTCCAGGCTCTGTGGCATTTAAAATATTTTAAATATGCCATACCCTATCTGAGTATTGTTGCTGACCATGTCCATCTCTCTATGACCACAGTGTGCCATTTGTACAATCTTCTGATAGTTTCCAGCAGGATAACACACCATGTCACAAAGCTAAAATCATTTCATACTGTTTTTCTGAACATGAAGTGTTCACTGTACTCAAATGGCCTCCACAGTCCCCAGATCACAGTCTATCAGAGTACCTTTGGGATCTGCTGGAGGAATTATGTCATGTCAACATATACTAAAATCTGGTTAATGTTTTCTGCACCTTGTTCAATCTGTGCCACAAAGAAATAAGGCAGTTCTGAAAGCAAGGGTTCCCAAGTACAAACAATATGTACCTAATAAAGGTCAGTGTATCTTTCAGCATATGCAAAAGGACAGCTCTTACCTTTTAAAATAATGAGAATAAGGATGTGTGCTGCCAAGCTTTGTTTTCAAGAAATGGAAATCTTTTTCACTCCAAACCTGCAATACCGACAGAATCAGCAAAAGGGAAAAAAAAACTTAAAAGAAAAATCCTAAACAATAAACTGACTATATAAAATTTCATTAAATACAAAATGAAACTGACCAGCATTTGGGCTGTACACTAATGGTAATAGTTATACACTGCTATTATTATTACTTAATTTTTTTGGTAACACCAACATAAAAATGTATCAATCATAACTTACAGGGCCTATATTAAACCCACAATAACCCTTAGACCTAATCACCTGTGTCATTATATATATATATATATATATATACACACACACACACACACACACACACACACACACACACACACACACACACACAC
>JAUZST010047829.1:0-25410 GCA_034779995.1 Parotocinclus haroldoi | reverse complement strand
TAATATTAAAATATAACTCCAAGAGTCATGAGTTACACACACACACACACACACACAAACACACACACACACACACACACACACACACACACATATATATATATATATATACATACATACATACACATTATATATATATATATAAGCTTCTGTTCTGTGGCTACAGGCATCAGACATTCTGAGTGATCCAAAAATAAGAAAAACTGCCCCCATCGGCATTAGTAATCCTACTATTCTAGACAAGGGCAAATTTTAGATTTCTAAAACTACCTGGACCATAAAGGACACCTCCAAATACACTGCTCACAAAAATTAGAAGATATTTCAAAATGAATAGGAAGCGATTAAAAAAAAAAAAAAAATCACGGTCATAAGACCGGTTAGTTGGTTTGTTTGTGTTTATTGCCATTCCAGCTCAAAATCAAGCTACGTACGTGGCAGTTTAGATGTGTTTTATGCACATGTTTAAAATAAGTTAAGGTTATTGCGCTATATTTGTTTTTTAATCTTGGGGTGATTCAGAAAGTTCAGGCTTTCTGATAAAATATTGCATTCAAAAAGGTCTTTCATATTAGTGTATAATTTTTAGTAGAATTTGTTTGTAGTAGAGCATGTTAAACTGGATGAGAGTGCCACATGCTGTTCAGTACGGTGTATGATCACCCAAGACTGACAAAAACGCAGTGATGGGGTATGAACAGGATCAGATTTTCCAGCAGTTCTTGTGAGATCTAATTTTTGTGTAGCGTATATAAAAACAAAACAGCCTTTGATTGGTCCAATACTGCAGAGATTTATTTCTCTGAATTAGTAATAATAAAATAGTTCTTATATAGTTCAGTTCTTAAATAACCATGTTGGAAGATTGTGATGGTGGCATAGACCCAGCAATGTAAATAAGGGTCAAATTATTGGCCTGCCTTAAACAAATAAATCAACTAAGGACATTGTTGAATTGACTAGATCAGGTTTTCCAACCTGGATTATAGTGCAAGACTGCCAAAGGAACTTCACCTAAATGAGACTACTTAAAAAAAAACTGCACACCAAAAAAGTAAGGAATAATTAATTCAAGGCTTACAGTGTTACAGTTGTTTTTTTTTTTACTTTCCAAGTTTTAAATTGGTTTTAAAATTAATTTTCATTATTCCAAAATCTGCCTACTAGGATACGTCAGCAAAGCGGTCATGGTGCATACTGTGCAAAAGTATCTACGTAGACCAAACTACTGACCAGCATCCCGTTCATCCAGCGACGAGCAATAATGGAATCAAGGCCGCACACTATTATGTGGAATTCTGCATGAGAGCCCAAAACAAAGCAAGATGCAACAAGAAATCCAACACAACAACAATGACTTTCAAGTTAGGTCTTTGTAAATGAAAACTTACGTCTATAAAAAGATTCCTCAAACTCTTGAATTTTCTTGAAGTGACTGATTACATATTAAGGACCAGAAAACAAACTGTAAAAATTGAAAACTGAAACTGAAAAACAGCTAATTTTCCACACAAAAACTCTTTTGGACTTTGCACTGATGAGTGACAATGAATTATTAGCGCAACTAATTAATGCTACACCTAACTCTACCCTCAGTAATCTACAGAAAGGTTTTCGGTTCTTTCGGTCTTTCACATTTTCTTCAAAAGTTGCCATTGTTGTTTAGATGAAAAAGCAGTTAAAGAAGTGAGGTCTGTTTTTCCCAATCCTCGCTTCATCATTCTAGGGACATTCTAGAGATTTCAGTCCATATTTTAGATTCAAAGTGATGAAAACGTGATGACTAAATACTTGTCATCTGACAGTCCTATGATACTTTTAAATTAAGACATTTTTATTATTAATATATGAATACACTCAAGATGGGAAGGATACGGAACAACGTGGCATCCAGGAACTCGACTGTTGATGAAGTCTGCAGCCACCTCTGCTTTGGGACGGCCGACATCCTTAGGCCTTTGGTTTTAAATTAAATAAAGGAAAATACAAAAGACTTATGAAATTAATCTTATTATCAAACCTGGGTTTGGACAATTGCAATAAAAATCTGATTTATCTGGATGAATAATCTTGCCTGAAGAGGAACTGTCTGTTTAGATTGGACACTTCTATTGTGTCCATGTCTATGACGTGAATTTGACGAAAGCCTGACAGTGCCTGAAAGGGAAAAATAGGAATAACAATTAGGGATGAATATTTATCATTTCTTACAAGATAGAGTACGCCTTTTGCTGCTCTACACTATTCATATTATTTTAGTAAGGAACGCTGACTGTTATCAACTATGCAAGGGCTGGTTAAGAAAAAATAAACACAGAAGTCAGACATCTAGGAGCAATTAACCATTAAATGACAATGTTTTATTTATCATAGTTTATCTCTCACTGGCCAATGATTCATTCCAGGGTCAGGGAGAAGGACGTGGTAGTTCGATTCTATATCTGAATAGCTTTTGTACCGTTGTAATTGAAAAATCTTGCACCATCTGCTTTGTTATCTCTTTCTTCTGACAACAATCTCTGAAATCCTTAATGCCTTCAAACAGCTTGCTTTACCAAGGTTAATTTTCAGTGATCTGTTATGTTTGCTGTTTCACCTCACCTTTCTATCCATAATAATTTAGTCATTTTAAATCTTGTAACTGGTCAGAGTGTAGATTAAAGAATTTTAAACCTTTAATCATTCACTGCCTCTAATTTTCTCCAAATATACAGAACCAGCCAGACAATCGGCCCAGATTTTGAATATGTCCTCAATACATTTGTTATTCCATAGCCTGCGTGGGAGCCATGGAATCACTCACAAATATGGAATCGAGGTAGGCATTTCTGTTTGTACGTGTCGTTCATAAAACACAAAAAATTTTGGTTCTGTGAGCGTTCGAAATTTTCATTAGGTCAAGCATTTTTTTATTTGCTGCATCACTTTACGACAGATGGTGCCCACCGTGACAGACGTCTTTGTGGTTTCTCTCCTGCACCCGACGTTACTTATTATTTATTTTAACTTTAGTATTTATTTTAATCGTACAGTAGGCCTGCAGTACAGTTAGCATAATAGATATTCAGTCCTGGAGATCGGTATTTAAAGATTATATTTGGCGAATGGAGGAACAGCAAAGTAAGAATTTCATTGTACAGTGTAACTGCCTGTTCTGCTGTATATATGACAATGAAAAAAAAAAATCTTGAATAATGTGGTGATCTGTGCAAACAATACCAGGTTCTTTAGCAGCTCACAGCCAAGACCTCCTGCTCCAATCACTAGAATCTTGCATGCTTCCAGCAAAAACTGGAGAGTCTTAAACAGAAAACGCAGAAAGTATTTTATGCTGCTAAAATAAATAACTCAAAACGACAGAAATCTCTGTTAAACTGTTACTCACCTCCTCACTTGGTTCAAAGTCAGGATGTGTGAACGGTCCAGATCTCTCCAGAAATTTCTGCACATGATTCCAACGCCCATCCCAATCTCCGCTGCTCCTAACGTCCATTGCCATACTGGAAAGCAAAACCCGATCACTACATTTCACTAAAATAAATGCACCATATGAATGAAATGAGTTTGACTGTAAACCAGATGTGAGCAAACAAAAACTATACAGACTTGATGACACAAATCTGTATCATTGGACAGTATAGTCTGCACATTTATAAAAGATCTATAAAGCAATAATGGTTTTGTAATATGAAAATAAAGAACAACGATCAGTAAATTCAATCAAATCAAACTGGCAGGAATGCCTCACCTTTAAGACTTTTGTACAATACATAATCATTTGGTTTAGCAAAACTGGAAATAATAGTTTAATACCCAGTACAGATGCAAGAAAAGATATATATATATATATATATAGGGCTCCCATTACCACCACCGGCAGAAATATGGCATCATTACACTTCGCAGATGTTCAACCAGCTTTTTTTTTCTTTTTTAAACCAAATTCACCCAGTTTTATAGCTTAATTTATTAGCTGGCTTCGCAAAGCATACCTCAAACAACAGAAATCATTTTTATTAAATGACAGATAATTTCCAGATCAATGACAGAAAAAATATTTTAATCAATCAACGTTGAGGAAAACAAGGACTCGCACTGTCATTTGTATTTCTAAAGCAAATCCACAAGCCTACACACCTTGCAAATATACTTTGTAATTAATAGTTAACATGGTGCCAAAAAGAAGCTTGCCAATTAAAACAATGGAAAGGTTACAACTCTTTCAATAAGGAAATCCAACCTGGAGTGTATAGGGAATAAAATGTTAGTTATTCCCTGTCAGCTGTTGCTAGAATTTGGTGTAATTACAAAACAACAGGAAGGTTATAAAGGATAACATATGGATAGACTAAGTAAGACATGAAAACATCAGGATAGAAAACTCAAAGCAACATTTCTTGAAAATAGAAACAGAATATTTATGTAGAATATTGTCTTTTGTTAGTGCAGGTCACGACTCAAACACCAAATCACAAAAGCCTGAGGATTACAAAAAGTTATCAGCTAGGCTTTTTTTCTGGTTGATAATTTTGTCCCTAATATTGAGAGAATCCATGTTTTCCTCTACTTGAGCTAAGAAATGCAATAAAGAACATCAACTGAAATTGTCTGAGGTATGCTTCACAAAGTCAGGATACTGAGCTAATAACAAAACAATGTTTAACGTTAGATATGATACAAATTAAAAAAAAAAAACATGTGAATATCCCAAGTGAGCTGATACTGTAATTTTAGTACTTCTGACTTCAACATGCACTTAATAATCCGATCATAATGGAATTTCTGCAGGTTTATACACTGTTCACAAAAATTTGGAGATATTTCAAAATGAAATATCCCATACTGAAATATCTCCTATTTTCTGTGAGCAGTATAGTAGTATATACACTCCTTCAGTACACTAATCTGTTTTTTTTTTCTACGATTTCAATCGGTTTTCGGTTTTCTCAGTCTGCGCATGTATGCAAACGTTCAACATCTTTGAACACAGTTCAAAGGTCCGCCTTTATTCTTAGAGACTTGGAGGTTAAATATGACTGTTTCCAAAGACCTTACCTTTATGGCACTTTTCAGTATTTTTTTTAGACTTATTAGTTGGTTACAAATTAGAAATCTGATTAGTCATATAAATCAGGAACTTTCCCCATTATCTGATTATGCAAGTTGTTGGTCCGATTATTTTTTTTGCAGGTTACTTCATCTTTGGCCTTTACCATTTGTTTAGTGGCTCCTCGTGGAGGACTAACATTAACATTAACATAAATCCCTGAGAATTATTTGACCGTCACCTTTTGATTCTTTTCACCTCCTTCAACTTTATACGTTATGCTCTCTGTGTGCCATTTGCAGGACACACCATATAATTTTCCAGCCTGGATTGTGAATGATTATTCATTGTTTAATAAAGACATGATGACATGAACACTACTGAAGGCATTATAAATATTATTCAGCTGTGTTCCAAGCTAGTAAAAGCTTAATGGTATAATTATTTCACACCAATGTATTAGGCCATCTCGTTAGGACTAACCTAAACTCACTGATCACTCTATTATGTACACCTCCTTGTTTCTACTCTAACTGTTTCACTTACCATACCGATACACTGTCGTTCTACAATTACAGATTGTTGTTCATGCGTTTCTCTACGCACTGCTCACAAAAATTAGGGGATATTTCATTTGAAAAAAATTTTGTGAGCAGTGTATGTTGGTCCACTTTACTCAGTGAAGGCACTGTTTGAGTGGTGGATCATCATGGTGGTTCACTCACTGTGCACTGATAGTGTTGATAATGATAAACTATACAAATGACATTGGTTTGTGCTGGTCCTGACCATTAGAGAACAGCGTAAAGGGACTCACGGAGTATGTAAAGAAACATGTGCACTACAGTCTGTAATTAGAGCTACAAAGTGCATTTGTATTGGAAGTAGAACGAATAAAATGGGCATAGTGTAGGAACAATCAGGAATTACCTAAAAGGTGATCTTTTGAGTGTATAAAATAATCTCAAATTTCAGTAAGAGGACCTGGAGAAGGCAGTAGTGAACAAAGTTTTGTGAACAAAAGTTCGCAGTAGGTAAGATCTAACATTGGCCACAGTGCTTTATGTGAAAATTCATCACCACTTCACAGAGGCCTGATCACTCAATTCTGATTATTCATTAAATACACGCCTTTATTCTGTTGGCCTTGCTTGTATTGACAGCAACCTAGCCAGTTAGCCGGCTAACACTTTCAAACCAAACCTAACCCCGATTACTATATATCTAGATTTATATAATTTAACGCCTTCTAGTTCAGATCTGCAGGTTTCTGCTTTTGTAGACTGTATAAGTGCATTAGTTTTTATCTATCTTCTCTAGCTTTCGGTTTCTGTAAAAGGATGAATTTTCACACTCCCTATGCTGTGCAATACTCAAACCTGCAGCCAGCGCTTAGCATTTCAGCACTAACTTCTCAGTCTGCTCCTCTATTCTCCTTCTTTTCTCCTTCCTAAAATAAGAGCATAAAAGAAGGTGTAACTACGCGCTTGTAACCACGACTAACAAACAACATATTATCATTATTTAACCCCAAAATACGTCCTTCATTCAATGCTACTTACGGCTCTTCCCCATCCGCCATACTTTAGGCTTTCAGCGTTCCATACCTTCCCACAATGCACTGCGCAGCTGCGCCCAACAAGTACCTACAAAGCCCCTTAATATCGCACTGTCATATTAATAATACAGATCTCTAATTATAATAATAATAATAATAATCAGTATGTTTAAAAATATCAGACGCAGAACTGTAATAATATAAATAGTAATTAATAATAATACTTTTCTTTAATAAAAATCAGTATGTTTAAAAATATCAGATGCAGAACTGACATAACATAAATAGTAATAGTAATAATAATAATTTTCTCTAATAATAATCAACATGTTTAAAAATCAAATGCAGAACTGTAATAAAATAAATAATGATGATAATAATAATAATACTTTTCTCCAATAATAATCAATATGTTTAAAAATCAAATGCAGAACTGTAAATAAAATAAATAATGATAATAATAATACTTTTCTCTAATAATAATAATTAGTATGCTTAAAAATATCAGATGCAGAACTGTAATAAAATAAATAGTAATAATAATAATAATAATAATACTTTTCTCTAATAATAATAATCAGTATGTTTAAAAATATCAGACGCAGAGCTGTAATAATAATAGCCTAATATAAATAGCAATAGTAATAATAATAATCCTTTTCTCTAATAAAAATCAGTATTCTTAAAATATCAAAAGCAGAACTGTAATAATAGTAGCCTAATATAAATAGTAATAGTAACAATAAGAACTCTCTGAGTAACCAGTACTAATAGTGATTTGTTGTCTTTGCAGCTGCCTTGTCATTTTTTACAGGGACCCCCGTGTATCTTTCAGCGAGACAATGCAAAACCACACGCTGCACACATTACAAAGGCATGGCTGGGGATGAACAGGGTTCAGATACAGTCCAGACCTGAGTATCTTTTAAGCGCTGTAAAAAGGAAACATTAAGTAACATTAGTGGTAAATGCTTCCCAGCTTTGCTCTGGGATGTGTTACATGACTGGATGTTTTATGTTTTATATTAACAAGTAAAATAAAGTTGACCAGACAAACGCCAAAATATATTGGGTCCATAATGTTTGCAATGAAATTAAAGTACATGTAAAAACTACGTTTTATTTAAATCTCCATTCACTATACTACACTATAGCGTTTTCTTATTTGGGGTTGAGCTCTTTTGGCCCCTGGGATTCGTGACGGTTTGGTATTTCATGATGACAGAATCACAGCTCAGGAATCCGAGACTATTTCACGATCACAGGTGGAGAGTTTCATAACAGTGAGCGAATACTGTTAAGTAGCAGTGTAGGCATCCAATCGCGGTTTTGCGGGCATGTTGAGTGTTTCAGTTCCATCCCACTTCACACACGCATTGCTTGCCTGCTGGCTGTTACAGGCCAGGCGCTATGCTCTCTTTAGTAGCCGTTTAGCTACCAGTCATCCGAAGGAACAGCCAGGTTAATCCGGTCTGAGTTGAGCTGAACCAGGATTTTTACCGCTATTTAAAAAAAACCCCACACAATTCGAGTTGTGTGATTTATTATAGCGCTGACCAACTTTTAGCAGGTTAGCTTAGCCTACGTAACATTACCTGGCTAGTAGCAGCTGTGGTGTAAGCAAACCTGCCGCCAATATTCCGCCAATACCATTGCTTGCGTAAAAAAGGGAAAAGTTACGGAATCAGAGCTGTAAAATGGCAAGACCTTCAAGGTACGTTTGTATTTTGTTCCTCGCGGCGCCGAAGCTTGAGCCGATAGTTGTTACGGCTGTAAATATTTAATAAGGTTACTACGTTAGTAGTTCGCACCTCCATGTTTGTTAGCAGCATGCTAACTACACGCCGCTCGTCTATAAGGTTATTTATGTAATCTGGTTTCTTGTGCTGAGCTCGAGTGTGGAAAGAGAATTTGACCTGAACGTGCATATTTTATCAAACCGACTGGCGCTTGTGTAAATCTGAAGCATGCACGCGCGGATTCATCCTGCACGAATAAAACGCACGTCTGTAACTGGATTCCTATCCAGACCTATCGCTGTCTAGATCAGACGTGTTTGATCAGTTTAATAATCGGATCTGCGTGTCATAAGTATAGCCGGTGCTGTAACGTGAAGTAATCCTGCAAATCAAAGTGTGCGCAGACTGTGATGGCCTAGCCAAGTTTGTCCATGCTTTGCATAAACCTACAGTGTATGCATGGGCATGAGCAGCTAACTAGCTTCTTAGCCCCCCGCCTACTCCGCCTACAGCAGCGTTACTGTAACACATGTACATGATAACTTATTTTCTATCTAATAAATCCACAAAACAAAGCTCTTTTACTAAAGCCGCAAAGTGAACTTGGTGACATTTCTACTATTGTTGTAAAAAAATGTACAATCTGAAACATAAAACATCACGCCGGAGTTGCGTGGCTTAAACAGTCATGGGTATTTGCAATCGCATTCAGCTTTTAAACTACTTTGGAGCAGCTCGGTGGGCGGCACCGCTGTTCACAGCAAGAAGGTCCCGGGTTCAATCCCAGGGTGGGGTCTGCATGTCCTCCCTGTGTCTGCGGGGGTTTACCACAGGTACTCCGGTTTCCTGCCACAGTCCAAAGACATGTTTGTTAGCTTAATTGGTGTTTTTAAAATGGCCTTTAGTGTGTAACTGTGTGTGTGCGCGCCCTATGATGAATTGGCACTCCATCTAGGGTTGTTTCTGACCTTGTGCCCAGAGTTGTGGATTAAGCGGAAGATAATGGATAAATGATAGACTACTTTCATGTTACATTATATATATACCCCGACATTCATTAACCGCATTGTTGTTCATTGGTTCACTTTGATGTAAACTTGTTACGTTTTGTTTGTTTTATTTTATTCGTTTCGTACAGTTGAAAGTGATAGAAACCGTTTATCAAGTCACAGCAAAAAAGTGTTTTTCTGCCTTAATCAGTCTTTGAGCAGCTCTTAACTATAATCCCATTCAAAATGCAGTCAATTTCTGTCACTTATTATTTACAGTTTCACACATTGTTACTTTTTTATCTTAAGAACTATTTAATTCTAATATATTATTGAATGTTTTTGGCTAACATCAAGGCATGATCGGTAATACACTTTTTAGCATATTGCCACTTTGTTGTGTTTATAACCCTTTTTGTATACATTTTGCATTATTCAACATCTGTTTATGATTGTATATAAGTTTATAACCCGAGGAAAACATGTACTGTGAAATTTGACAGTAGAACCATGAAGTAACCAAATTACCGTCAAAATCCATAATAGAACTGTGAAATAATTTATGTTCAGTTCAAAGTCAACCAAGTTTACAATTTTACTATGAATTTTGACAGTGGAACCATGACGCGGCCAAATAACCATCAAAAATTCATAGTAGAACTGTGAACTTTATGGTCAAACTGTGAAAGTTCACAATAAAACTGTCAGGCAATTTAAAGTTTTACTATGACATTTCACAGTACAATTTTTTTCCTGTGTCTAAATCGTTATAAAGTGAACATTTCACATAGACTTATCAACGCGGCAGCTATTCAGAATTCAGTCAGCTCCTAAATCTTTTTCCACTGCTCACAAAAATTAGGGGATGTTTCTAACTGAATATGAAGTGATTAAAAAAGAAGCATAATTTGTTGTTTAATAGCGCAAATGAGATGCAAACTCGATTATCGTAATTAAGTAGTAAGTGATATATTCATTGGGGTGAGCAGGAGCATGTTAAACTGGATGAGTGTGTCACACATTGACTGTTCAGCAGGGTGTATGATCACCCAAGACTGCCAAAACACACTGACAGTGATGAGGCATGGACTGGATCAGATTGTCCAGCAGTTCTTGTGGGATCCTCTTCATATTCTTTTCGAAATATTTCCTTGTTTTTGTGAGTAGCGTATCTGTGTTACTTTTATATGGTAGTGGTTTTACTTGTATGTGTGTGTATAAAATCTATATTTCTAGATTAAACGATTTTTATATATTTATATATATATATATATATATAGAGAGAGAGAGAGAGAGAGAGAGAGAGAGAGAGAGAGAGAGAGAGAGAGAGAGAGAGAGATAGATAGATAGATTTTATTAGCAAATGCAAGGGGTTTGCAGACATTTAAGACAACATTGTTTTGTTACCAGTAATCTAGAAAGTATTCTATATAATGCTTATAAATATAGACAATTGTTCATAATTTTAAAAAGTTGTGAAGTTTTCAAATCTTGCATTCATCTTTTTCTTTTAAAAAATATTTATTTTGAAGTTTGCTGTCACAATGTTGTGCAAAAGTATTTTTTTGTAACATACTGATTAGGTGTATTAATGTGAATGACTAAAATGTCTAATTTGCTGTTTACAGAAACAAGAGAGTGGTTGATTATGCCCAGTTTCAAGAGTCTGATGATGCTGGTGAGTTATACTAATTATTGTATTAATCACCTCTAGATATACACATTAAAACTAAATCCTGAATACTTTATGGTAACTGTCAAATCAACGTTTTGGCTAAATGACCTAAATGCTTGAATGCAGATGAGGAATATGAAGGAGATTCTGAAAGACCCAAGAAGGCGTTGAAACAGAGGTTGGTTTCTTGTTACCATGCATGCTTGTACAGGTTCAATTTTATGTAAAAGTTTGGGCATCCCTTGTCAAATGAAATGTCTTGTTGGCACAAATGTAAGACACATGCAAATTGCTGTGCTTATATTTGAAACAATTTAGGATGTAATGAAGCTTAAACAACTTCAGTGATGATCCTTTAGCGTTTCATGTAAGGTATTAATATTTCATAAGTATTGAATCGGTGTTAATTTTAAGTGGCATGGTTAACATCTGATAAGGAAGTTATTCGTCTGATTTTATTTGCTCAGAGGAACTACTTTTAACCGTAAATGCCGACTGGACATCCCAAGGCGTTTTAACAACAAGAAGTTATTCTGTTTATTCTTTCATCTAAGGTCCAAGCTGGCTGAGAAGGATCCCTTTTTGAGTCTTGTTCCCCCAGGGTTTCTTCCCTATAATGTTTAGGGTTCTAACCTCGCCCCGGGCTTGCTCAACTAGGGAGAGAAATTAGTTTGTTTCCTGTATTTTGCTGCAAATTACTCAGACAAGCCAGCATGAATAATAATCATGATATATCACGGATTATGATCTAAAAACAAAAAAAAGTCCTATTTTTGATTGCTCAACCCAAACGTTTGCATAAGTCTACACCACTTCACCTTAGTTTTAGTTGCTGCATACTTGGTTTGGTTGATTCAGAGTCAGATGGTACTATCACATACAGCTATTGGAGCAAGAATGTTAAGCCTCTGGGTTCGAAATGATCGAAAATACATGTTTTTTTTTTTACCAAGCATGTTGTTATTTCATGGACAATTGGAAAGTGCAGCCGTCTTTATAAGTAACTTTTTCTCCCTTCTCTGCAGTGATGAGTCCCGGAAGGACCGTAAGAGTAAGTTGCTCTTCTGCTTTCTGAAATTTAGATCGCATTTGTAACATTATTACTCATTGATGAGAAACAAACCTTTCTGTTTTCCAGAGGACTTAAGTGATGATGATAATGACTACGGTGAGGAAGAAGAGGAGGATGATGGTGGCGACAGTGATTACGAGGCTGAAAAGCCTAGCAAAGGAAGGCAGGCGACGGCTAAAAGGAAAAGAGCTGCAGGTATCAAACTTTACAGACAACGTTGTGATAGACAGTCTAAACTCGTTACCTCACATGCGTCTATTTTTGGTGAGAGGAGAGTTTGACGACTCGACAAAGTTACTAAAAACTAGACCAAGGCAGTCAGATTCATACCTGATGCTGACATAACGTGTTTTACCGAGACCCAACACCCCACTGACAATAAAACATCCTCATATCCTCCTGTTTTGCTTGCAACCATGCAAGAAAGGAACATAAAATCCCTTTTTTAAAAGACCTCACCAGAGAAAATACTGAACTTCCGACTGCGTCTAAATCGAAAACACCTAATTTAATTCAGTGATAGAATTTGTGATCACTCTAAAACTAATGACTGATCTCCGTCCGGCTGGACATGATACACAAGAGTATGAGACAAATGGCCAAATACGTGCTGAAGTGGCCCAAAAAACTCAAAAACCAAACTTACTGAGCAGCCCTTATGATGGCGCAATCACCTCACAATGTACCTAAACATACCCGTACATGTACAGCTTCTGTTCATTTGTGCAAATCTGAGGAGTTCATTGCTGGCAAGACGTTTGTCACAATTCTAGAGTGGTGAGGCCGAGATTGGCGGCTTTTTAAGGTAAAGTGCATGGAGGGAAAGCCACACGCGGTGAGGGAGGAGTCTGGCGAGATAACGATGTTAGAATGTATGAGGCCATTTCACAATGACAATGTAGTGATTTGACAGACGCTATTATTGAGAAGGACTTTACAGTTGAATGTGACATGATACACGTCACTGCATATGCACTATATACATATGAGCTGTAGAATATTGGTCTAACATCAACATTGCTCAGACATTACCATAGTCACATGGTATTCTGGATAGGATAGAAACTAGTAGATTTAATGCTGCACACGTATTCATTAGAAATGGTCTTTACAGCGTTGCTAAAGCTATGCCAGATCTGATCTAATAGTGGCCTAAGACTTTTGCACAGTACTGTATACGGCTTGTACTGTATGTCTCTGATTGTCAGATGACAGTGACGAAGATGAGAAAGTTGTGAAGAAAAAGGGGCGGCAGGTGCGACAGGCTGCCAGCAAAGCAGCCTCCAAACAGAGGGAGATTCTCCTCGGGGATGGAGGCAGTGAAGAAGAGGAGGGCCAGGATGAGGAAGAGGAAGATGACAGTGATGTCTATACGGGAGGTGCTGACGCCGTCTTTATTTGTATTACATCAGATGGTGAGGAGTGGGTAGGATGGTGATTAGGTCCTTTTGCTGTCATAGAAGATTCAGGCAGTGATGAAGACTTCATGGTGGAAGACGATGATGACGACAGCGATTACGGACGCCCCAAAAGGAAGAATTCCAAGGTCAGCAGGAGGAGCAAAGACAAGAAGTCTCCGAAGCCCAGGATAAGAACTTCAGGTACAACCAGCCACATTGTGTCTAATCCAAGAAACATTGCATCCTCTGCTGCAGTGGAATAGCTTAGCATTGGAAACACAGTGGGTCATGTATGTACTTGATCTTAAGTCTCTTCCCAAATATACTGTATTTAATCCCCTGGATGTGAACCTTCGACTAATGGGCTTTCAAAGATGTAATTGTGTGCGCACAGCACATTTGAAAATTGTTTAAGTAAGTGTAAAACTGTTTGAGTCTCAGCGCGGTAGGTTAGTTCACATATTTGGCACTTATTGGAGGCGAGAACCTTGTTATTTACTCCTTTATCAAGGACTGGTTGTGTTAATGACTGTTATGCTTGGAGATAAAGCAGGAGATGAACACTAGAAGCTGGTACAGAGCACAGCTTTCTAAAAAAAAACCTGGGAAAAACTGGAGAACTGAGTGATGGGCGCTCCAGGAATAGGCAACGCGAATCGAGACCGGCACCGTAACAACACAAACCACAAGCAAAGGAAATGCAAGGTTTAAAAAACCGAGCTAAATGAAACCGAAACTAGAAAGTCAATCAGGAAGTCAGAACATTAACAAAGGTTACGCACCGCACAGGGATGACATGGAATGGAACGATGGAGGCTGGGTAATGGAGACTGATAGGAAGCTACTCATGACTGTGATCCTGAAGCGTCTTGCTAAAAAGTGGCGAACCATATCTAGAGACACAAAAATGAAAGTGAGTGAAATCGGGTGTTAAGAGTCTCACCATTAGATGCTGGACGCTTAGGCTAAATTTGTTGGACGTACAAACTTTTGAACATGCGAACCCACTCTCTGAACTGAACTCAACTGGTTCGCATTTAGGGGATTACCGCAATCGCAAATGATTTAACCTGAAAGTTTTCCATCGTCAAAACTAAAGCCCTTTTTAATTAAACAGGACATAAAGTAATTGCAGGTTTAAAGGATACTTTATAGAGAACTCCCAAAACTTATCAAAATAACTTGAACGGGGCAGTATTTTGCACATTCACCTCACCGTTCGATCGAGAACATTAAAAACAAGTTTAAATGTGTACAGTGGCAAAACTTAAGTTGGAAAACTAGACTCGTCACAGAAAATAGGGGAGATTTCAAACTAAATACGAATAGGATCCTACAAGATCTACTGGATAATCTGATCCTGTTCATGCCTCATCACCGTCAGTGTGTTTTGGCAGTCTAGGGTGATCAAACACCCTACCGAACAGTCAATGTGGGGCCCTCTCGTCTAGTTTAACATGCTCCTGTTCACCCCCATGAATACGTCACTCAGGACCAGAAATTTGTATTGTTAACATCAATGGCATTGAAATGCTTGTCAAGGTGGGTTTTGCTTTAAATAAATAAGATGTTCAATAAATTAACAAAGGGCAGTTCAGAAAGTTAATGAAATGACATCTTGCTGAGGTAGATTCCTACTAGAGCGACCCAGACTTCTACCACTGTTTGCCTATGGAGATCCCATATCTGAATGCTCCCTATTATGACGTGGCCAGCAGTGTGTGTGGCCGTTGTAAGTGTAGGTGTATACAAACCTTTAGCCGTCTAGTGCGTTTAGGTAAACTTCTAAAACTGAAAAGAAAAACCTAAGCTTTAAACTGCTCTTTTAAATCTCATACGTCTCTTCTCAGTGACCAGAGGCTCAAAAAAGAAGCGGGGGAAGCGACAGACGAAGGTGAAGAAGGTGATCTCCAAGAAGGTCGTGCCTAAAGACGAGGACGAAGACATCGAGAGCCCCAGGGAGGGAGAAGAAGAGGAGGAGGAGGAAGATGGGAAAGATGGAGAGAAGAAAGATTCGCCTCCAACAGAGAAGACCGAAGAGAGCGCAGCGGAAGGGGACGACAACAACAATGGCGAGGAGAAGGAGAGCGAGAAAAAGAAAGGAGAAAAGGACGATGCATCTGAGGAGGATGGAGCATCAGGAGAAGACTGACTGTCCTCTACCTGAGAGTGAGAAAATGTTTTACCTGTTTTATGTCTTTTCTTACTGTGGAGCAGAGGAGTTCTTGTTCCACGGCGCTCCGGGTGTTTTGGATGTTTGTTCTTTCATCTTGTAAATACAATATTTCAATCAGAGGGACTCTCTGTGAAGTATCATCTACACTATTGGAAAACAGTATCGTTAAAGTACTCGTATTTTATTTCCAGCATATCCTAACCTACGTTAAAACGTCGAGCGGCATCTGAATCTGAAGCATTCGTACCTTTTTTGCTATTCTTTATTCAGTTTCTGCAAAAAAAAACAACGAAACAAACAAAAAAAAAACATATGGAGAACAGTCTTGTCCTCTGTGTTGGAACGGACACGTTATTATTGTTTTCTAAGAGATTTAGTTAGTTGCAACCCGACAAAATATTTGAATGTAGATTTGAACACTAGGGACGGGCATTTGAACCTTTTTGGCTATAGGAAAATTTGGATTTGTAGAGTTGACGAGTAAGTATTTGAATATCCGAACATTAAGAGAATTAAAATTGCCAAGGAAAATGAGCAATTAACAACACTGAATGCATTTGAACTCGCAACATCAAGATTAGTAGTTCACAGATTTACCCGCTGATCCTCATTTCCCTGTTATAATTTGTATAATAATAATAAGACCTAGTCAGAATGTAACAGTAACATTTGTATTTTAATTTGATTACAATTTTAGTAGACATACTCCTTAGCTTTTATTGAAATTATTGTTCAGTCCCAATCTTCAGAGGCAAAGTTGTTACTGAAGATGAAAGAATAAATAAGACTTACCAGGTACTTAATAGGTACTTTTCACTCTTAACCAAAGTAATTTGCAGAGACAAAACCGTACTTTTGACTCATGGGACTGAGTATCAGAAGGCATTCTATTAAGCATGTTGTGCACCATGCAGGATTTAGAACAGTTATTATGTAATACCCTACACACAGTGTGTGTTGCGAGTGGTATTTGACAAAGGTGTATTAGGATAATTGACATCATTTAGCAGACACCCTTATCCAGAGTAGCTTACAATAATACAGCCTTACAAGCCAAGCAATTGTGGGTTAAGGGCCTCGCTCAGGGACCCAAAGGCAGGATTTGATCCCTGGACCTTCTGGTCCATAGTCCAGTACCTTAATGACTAGGCCATCACAGTCCACATGAGGGTTAAATGAACGCTAAGTACAGTAGATTCTAATGCTAATGCTATACCCATGCTAATATTCTTTCACATGGTTTATCAGACACCTATATCCAGAGTGACTTTACTTTGAACTTGCATTCGAGTGGTTAGAATCGTTGGCAGGTCACTACTGTGGTGATGCAACGGTTAAGGTATAGGACTACTGACCAGGGTCATGGGCCAACTTTGAGCAAGGCCTTACCTCACGTTAGCTCGGGCCTGGTAAGGTGATTGTTTGGGGTGGTTCGGTTTGCTAGCGCTGTTGCCTCACAGCGAGAAGGTCCTGGGTTTGATCTCAAGTGGAGAGGTCTGGGTCCTTTTTGTGTGGAGTTTTTGTGTCTGTGTCGGTTTACTCTGGGTGTTCCGCTTACCTCCCACAGTCCAAAGGCACGCTTTCGGTTAACTGATTGTGCTGAAAGTTCCCCTAACTTGAGTGTATGTGCCCTATGATGGATTGGTGCCATCAATGCCACCGGCTAGGCTCCGACTCCCCTGCATTCCTGTCAAGGATTGAGTGGATAAGACAGAAATCGAAGATGATTGTTAGTCAGTCTAGATAAGGGCATCTGCTGAATGACCAAATCTAAATGTGAACAGCCTTCTGATTAGCAGGCCAGAGAGTTAACTACTGATCTACCGTTGTTAGTTGAATGTAAATCTTTGCAGATATGCAAACTCCTGTTTACTAATTACTTTCTTATTAATATGTACAGTATGTACATAAAGTCATGGATAATGGCCACACGTCATTTCTCAGTCTCTGTATTACAATACCAGTAAATACACATAAGAAATAGCTGTACATAATGAAAAAAAGACAGCTAAATGTCTTCTGTGGGCAAAAAGTCAGTATTTAGTGTGATCTACCTGACAAGTTGATTTTGGCAGCTACCCTTTCAAAAAGACCCTTCCTGATGCATAGAAGTGTCAGATACCACTATCACCCAAGTGTAAAAGAAGGTCACACTGAATACTGTCTTTTAATACTGCACTACACATTTTCTGTATTTTGCTTCCTTGTATCTTAAAGATACAGAGAACTAATATATGGTCATTAGTCCATTGCTAAAACAACAAATCTAATGGTGACCCAATACTTTGGCATAGTACTGTATACTCAAGCAGTCAATACTTTAGTCAGTCTTTGCGTTTCACATTCACCTATGCCCATTTCATGCCCCCATTTCAATACCGGTACCAGATGAAATGAATAATTTAACTTGCCTTCGTATATTCAAATACTCTGCCTGTCTCTAATGGCTTGGTGATTTGGTCTCACCTTGGGTAACAGAGCTACGTGAAATAACGTTGCTCTTTCCATTTACCTCCAGAAGCAAAATTAGGAATGGCATCACTGTTTGTAACAATTTTCTGAAAGAATTTGTAAAGCTCACCGTTATATTCAGGGTTAGGCAGTAGGGTTCGAATACGTACTTCATAATCCTCATTGGTACACATCTATGCATCGCAATACAGCACGTGCGAGGTTGGATTGCATTTGGACAGAGTTTGTCGTTCTGTGATCTGTTCTTAATTCATAATCAAGTCTAAACATGCAGTCAGGTGTGAACCAATCTATACAAATTATTTTATCCTCGGAATTCTGTAGATATAAAATCAGACCGTTTCCATTCCAAACTGAACCGTGTTGGTTTCACATGCGATCACGAGCCGCGGGATTACGAGTTTAAAGCGGTCATGGCGAAAAAGATAACGTGGATGGTTGCGTAGAGTCTAAATGGTAACGCGACGCAGTTAGGAAAGCGGTTTTGCTTTGAACATTTCTGCAGCTTAAACGTAGCCTATAATTGCATTCTAGTCCAGCAGTTCATGGTGTGACATACTGTATTTACACGTGTTTTCGTAAGTCATGTTTAGGCGGTGTGACACAGCTAGTAGAGAAGAAGATACTGATGAACGAATAAGGAACAGTTTACACCGGAAGACTGAAGCGAGCTAGTTAACAACAGTTATTGACTTTGTGACGCTTTATATGTGTATTTTTTTCAGTATTTTAATGCTTATAGATGCCTTTCAGAGACATTCTGTTGAGCCTTGCGATTGCTAAGACGGGCTACTTCAGCGTAAACCATGCAGAACTTTTCTGCTTTTTTCCCCCCTGTTTTTCCGAGCCTCCTATCTTTGTCCAATTATGTAGCCTTTCGATCTCTGTCATAATTTATCTAAAACTTTGTTTTGATTAAGCTATTCTGATTTTGGAATATGTTTTACAAGGAAAAATAAAATGTATCTTGCCTTTAAATGACTTGTTGAAATGGCTTGTTTTGCAGTGAATGGACATGTATGTGGTTAATCCTTAAAGTCAGACAGCTGACTGTGGTCTAATCTTGTTTATTGGCTGTGTGAGTATGCAGCTCTAGCTAGCTGTCTTTGTGCCATTCCAGCACACACCTAAACAGCATGTCTTCACTACAGTTGTCCTACACTGGGTGACTGATGGATTTAGGCATGGCTGCCGGGATTCACTTCTATCTCGACCAAACTCATCTCTCACCACCTGTGATGAAAGGACTGATTTTCCTCCATGCACTTTACCTCAAAAAGCCATCAAGCTCTGCTCTCGGCCTCCACATTCTTGAAATGTGACAAATGTCTTGCCAGCAATGAAATTCCACCAGGTTTTTTTAGCTGACCAGTCGGTAGGTGTCACTTGAATCCTACTGACAGAGTCGCCTACACAGAGCCGTGCTATAAGGTAAGACCATATATAATGAATTGTAAGAAACATCTTATTTTTAAGCAAAGTGTCCCGAAAAGTGATACAATTGCAAATGTAAGGTATATATTAAAACGACATGGAACGCTGAAAAATAGTACAATGCTCACAAACATTAGGGATATTTCATTATGGAAAGTTTCATTTTGAAGTATACCCTAATTCTTGTGAGCAGTATATTTGTTAGGTATCCTTAATCTCTAACATTACAATGAAGTATAATAAATATAATTAAAATGGTTCAGAAATCGTATGTTTTTCCATTGTTGCGTGACTTCATGTCCCTGTGTCTTAAATATTGTTAAATAAAAATTTCAGCCCTGTCACCATAACATTTGTTACCAACTTTTGAAAATTAGGGAACACACCACAAGTCATGTGCTGCAATAGGAAGTTGGATCATCTGGGTTTTCTGAAACCCATGAATAAACCAAAATAAGTTCTCAAATTTTTCGTGTATATTTGATCAAATTGAACACGGCACTGAACATTTTTTGTGAACAGTTTATGTTGTAATGGGAGAAACGATGGAAATAAAGTTGCCTGATATTGAGTAGATTCAGTGTTTTTTTTTATTTTTTTTTTTATGAATAGTTAAATTTGTGTGATGATAGATGTTGTGTCCAGGGTCTGTGGCACCACCTGGTTTGCCCTTGTGAAGGTAGTAATACAATGAAAGTTAACTTTATCGTGTCCACCAATATTTCACTAATACACCAGAGTTGCACCATTTCCTTTTGTAATTGATCTCAAATGCATAACTCCTCTGCAAGTGACTTCCGAAATCCTACTGTGGAACTGCATGAGGGATTGCACGGTTGAAATTTAACATCCTTACTTTGAAACAGTAGAATTGCAAGTTAAAATTGCATTCCAAGTTAAAATTGTATCTCGTTAAGTCTGTCTGTAGTCATGAAAAGGAAGTGAGCAGAGTTAATTATTAACAGTAATACAAATACTAGTTCCTCTCTGCTTATCGGATGTGTAATCTGTCACTGAAGTGGCTTTCTAGCTTCAAGATAACTGATGTGAAGAAGCTTTTTGAAATGAGTTGAATTATGTATTCATTTTATTCTTATTTACACAAATCCCTTCCACAGTATACCCTCACATCTACTGTATATTGGATACGATTTACAACACAAATTGTGAATGCACAAACGCTGACAAAGTGTAAAAAAAATACAAGCTAAAATCTAAATTAAAGCATCTTAATGATCAAACGCATTAAATAAAAAAATAAGTGACTAATCTAGTATTACTGCAGTAATCTAATAGGTGATTTTTGTGTTACACTAGTTACACTAAAGTAAGTTATTTCTATAATCTGTATCTGCACATGGGCAGACCATTCTCGATTATTTTTTTTCCTGTATATTTGACGATATTGTAACTATGACATATTTACATATCAAGAAACTAGTAGATCTAAGACATGACTGTAGAATGGGAGAGGTATTCCTGAAAAAAACAACACACGGAGAACATGCAAACTCCAGTCTGGACTGGGAAATATGAGGCAACGGTGCTAACCACGTGCCACCATGCATCCCAAAAGTAGTGATATATAGTAAAAATATTTCTTGGATAAGTAAATGTAACTGTAATTCCCTACATGTGCACATGGTGTCACCAGTATGACTCTGCACGTGGGTTGTAGCTCCAGCACGTTCTTTGTTCATTGTTAATGCTAATGTTAATGTTAATCATCAAGCCACGATCCAATCTTGTACGGAGTGCCATTCCATCACAGAACACACACACACACACACACTTTTTCTCTTATTACAACCTCGCTATTCGCCAAACTGACCTCTTCCCAATAATAACCACAAAACGGAGGTTGGTGAGGTAGCGAGTTTAGATTGTGTGAGTTGAAATAGAGATGTAACTATAAAGAAATACTAAAGTAAATGCAACACTGTTAAATGTTGTGTGTTTGACATACAGCACTTTAGGCTTCATCCTCACTTGAACAATCAGACCCAGGGAGTCCAGGTTGGTCACAATGACATGGCCAAATGCTTTGATCAATTTCTTAATTTTTCCGGTATAATACCTCGTCTGGCAAGTAACACATAGCACATACTAATTATACATACTGGCAGAATATATAGCAACGACCCGCAAAGAAATGAAGGATCCAAGCTTACTTAAAAATAGTTTGTTCATTCCAGTTCAATCCAGTCTGTTATTAAAGAAACACTTCAGTCCCAACTTAGGTCAGTTAACGCTAAATACTGTGTAGCGTATTTACGATTAGCACATCCTGTTACCTTATAGTAATGTTGACTTTTAAAGTATTTGTCTTATGGATGTAATGAAATGGTGCATATTATATCTAGTGAATGAAAAACCAGATCTAGACTTAACTAGCGGTAGGAAATAGAAGTAACTCTTTGTGGACGTGAGAAGCTAATCATTATCATATGCGCAGTAAAAACCTAAAAGGAGTGGTAAAACATTTGACGTAAAGTACTGACACCTGGGTCAACTGGAAATGGGTCAAAATTAAGGGGTCATCCGGGTCAAGATCAGAATGGTATGTTCCAGAATACACGGAGCACCAGTGATCATGTACTCTGTACTGGGCAGCAGTTTATCACAGGGTTGGTTAGTGGCTGCTGTTGAAGTTCTAGAGGATGATACCACATCTGACCACCCCTCCCTCAGTAATCAATACAATACAGTACAATACAACACAATTTTTATCTTTTATTTAGTTTGTTTATTTAACCTCACGTCAGTTTCAATGGGTGTTCACAATAGGAGCAAGGTTATATCCATACTTGTTGGATACTGAGTTCGGACTGTGCCAATTGAAAGCTACCAGTTAAACTAACACATGTCTTTGGAATGTGGTGAGAAACTTGCAGTCCAAGGTCAAGATCGAACTCGGAACCTTTGGAGCTGTGAGGTGAATTATAATTAATTTGCATTATGTACTCAATAATCTCCGCGGACCACAATGAAGACATCACAACCTTCCAGTGTCAACACTAATTAACCCTGTAGGAGACAGGGAAGGCAGACAAAACCATTAAGCAATAGTTTCCGCTCAAATCTGACTTCAGCGTGGTTCCATGCATGACAATCATTGATAGTTCTAGAAAAGCATCATCGATTTTTAACTAAAACCATATGGCAGTAGACATGACACAGTATATAAAGGTGGGATGTTACCCAGAGATATTCTACACTTGAGCAAAGCCAGTGCCGATGTTAAACGTGAGCTAACATAAAACAGCTATTAAAGCCATTTAAAGCTATTAAAGCCAAGACAACATGTTTGTTGAGGAGCGTCTTGTGACACTTTTCAAGAAGAACCGTCAGCATACCCTGACCTACTGGAGTGTATTCTTCAGTTTTGGACTCTGCATAGCTTTCTTGGGGCCAACCATTCTGGATCTGAAATGTCAGACCAACTCCACATTACAGGAGATCACCTGGGTCTTCTTCTCACAGCAGTTCTGTCTACTTATAGGCAGTTCTATTGGTGGTCTCTTTAAGAGAACGTGAGTTTGTAATCTACTCATTTTCAATGAGTCAAATCATTTCTAAAGTCATTTTTGATATACTTTGTTTTATAAACAGCTGTGACTGAATAAGCAGTTTGGTCATTACAAAGCTGAATTAATAAAGTCAATGTAGTTATGCCCAAATAATATTATGCAAGCATTTTTGTTACTGCTACCTGGTTTATTAATTTTGGGCATGTATTATGTATTATACTTCTGACTGATTTTTTTTGTATAGCAGCGGTCTTGTTACTTATCTAATTTATTTTTTATTGCTATGTCATTTTTGCTACTTTCATATGATTTATCTTTGACATTCATCAGTTACTTTAGCCTACTGTATTTTTGTCTTTTTTACTTTGGTCAGGTGTATTTTTTTTTTCTCATACATCATTAATTTTACGTATGTCTTGTTTTTTTCCATGTCTTTGACTTTAGTCAGAATAATTTTGTGTCCTTTTGTTACCTTCATCTGATTTATTTTTTAGCCGGAGACATGTTATTTCTATGTGTAATTATTTACCTTTTGTTACTTTACTTTTTTATATTGTCAGCTGCGGTTCTTGCTTTTCTTTCAGTTCAGCTAAATTTATGCCACGTGTTCTAAAGCCCTCTCAGTTACAGAAGTTTTAATAACGCTAATATATACTGCCTATATACCCAGATTTGTAAACATTTTTAATTAAATCAAGTTTTATGGATAGAGCTCAAACACCGGATTCTACAACGTACTGGTACCTGCATGCACTGCTGATCCAAGCAGATAAATTAAACAAAAACCTGTCTTCAGTAAAAGTTCTATTCTAATGTATTATATTTTATGTTATTGTCCTAGACATCCGATATAATCTTACAAGGATCTTACAATTCAGTCCAACCAGCTGAGGGTTAAGGGCCTTACTTAAATGCCCGGCAGAGGCCAGCTTCTGGTCAGTCTCCAGGTCCTTGACTGCTTATGTTTTAGTCCTGGTTTTCCTGGTTAGAATCTTGAGTGCACTGAGTGCCTATCCCCAGAGAACATGGGGATGCCAGTCCATCGCAGGGCTGGGTAGGGGTCAGTGTTGCAGCACCCTCAGACAGAACCTGTCTGAATTTGACACTGACACTGTTGGAAAGCACCACTGGGGTTGAGCCTGGATCCCTGTGCAGTGTATTGGATTACTGTACCATAAAAGTTCATTTTTATTATTATGCTACTAAGGTATTGATAAATATGAATGGTAACAAATGCAGTAATATAGGAATAAACTCATATAAGAAACCAATTTCAATGTCCAATTCAAACCAACTGTCTGTGTGTCTTTCAGGTTGCTGAGTGCCCTTCTTGCTCTTCTTGTATCCACCCTCATCATTTCCCTGGTCTTTGCCATAATACCTCTTTGCTACACTGTACTGTTATTAGCTGTGGCTATGGCCCTTTCAGGGCTGGCAATGGGCATTATTGATACAATAGCTAATATTCAGCTGGTGGCTCTTTATCAGAAGGACTCTGCAATCTTCCTGCAGGTAAGAGCATACCCTCATATCTACTGTCGGGTATTGAAATAATCAAATTATCCGATTAAGATGAATTACTGGAAAATACAAATATGAGTTAGAAATCTTTAGGTGCATGATGTTTCTAACACATTTATCTGAAGTGGAGTAAGCAGTGGTGGTTTGAGTATTAGAGCTCTGTCTAGGGTTGCCTACCCACTATCCTGAATTGGAAAAAGTGGGTATGATGATAATGATAAGAATGATGATGACGATGAGGATATTTTACATGGGAAACACAATTTTTGGTGTCTCAAACATATTCCATCTTTCTGTGATTCCCTAGGCATTGCACTTTTTTATTGGTTTTGGTGCTCTGGTGAGCCCTTTGATTGCCGACCCGTTCCTATCAGAGCACTGTCAGGGTCTGAACAGCACAGAGGATCAGGAGGTGATGATACACCACTTTAGACGCAGTCTGGATGCAGGACTAAACTACACTCAGCATTCTGGAGCAGGCCTGAAGCAATCTAATGTGTCCTTCGCCTTTTGGATCATGGCTCTGATTAATGTAGGATACTACTCCACCTTGACCAATTATTGCTATAAAGATCAAGTTTTAGGGGATTTCGAGTTGTAAGATCGCAATTCAAAATCTACAAAGAAACAAATCTACAAAGAATTAAAGGAACAAATGATCCTACAGAGAATTAAAAATAAAACGTAATACAATAGATACTGCCCTGCAGTTTATTTAAATCAAATATTGCTAAATTACAATGCTGCATTATATGTCATCACCAGGAATATAAAATCAAAATCAAAATACATATTCG